>CAUYQU010017587.1:0-95212 GCA_963574635.1 Cheracebus regulus
AAAATTAGTGGGCATGATGGGTGCCTATAGTTCCCACTACTTGGGAGGCTGAAGCAGGAAGATCCCTCGAGCCTGGGAGGTGGAGGCTGCAGTGAGCTGTGTTTCAACCACTGCCCTCTAGCCTATGCTACAGAGATTCAGTCTCAAAAAAAAAAAAAAAAAAGGAATAGTCTTTGAATGGCTTACGACTTAAGTAAAGTATGTAAGAGCTACTTCCTAGCTGAGGGATATTTTAAACAAGCTTTTTATTGGAAAATTGTAAACATACAAAACCAGAGAGCTATACTCATCAAGAAGATTCTATCAGGAATAATTTGGAAGTAAAGGGTTTTGAATGATTTCTACCTTATTTTTCTTGGAGGAGAGCCAAGTCCTTAATAAGAATTTCTGCAAAAGAGGAGCCTGGGGCTGAATCTTATTTATAGAGGCAAAATATTCAATCTCACATTCTTACTCTCCACTTGAATTTTCCAATTAATGCTGAAATAGCAAATAATATGAAGACTTAATTTTGAGTTGGTTATTCCTCCTCATCCCTACTGCAAATCCTCAGTTTAGGTTTAAGTCAGGTTTATGCTGAGTTGCATAATAGTCTCCTCTCTCGTTATAAGCCACAGCAAGACTGCAGGTGTTCTTCATCTTGTGGAACAGGTATAAGCCAACTTATGTTTAGCAAATAATTGATTTAAATGAGGTTGATTCAGTGGTGTGCTGTAGCATGCTCATACTGGCTCATAAGAATTAATTGTACGTGTCTCTTCCAAATTTTGCATTTGGTGACATAATATTGGTGTCTTGAAATCGGCGAGAGTATTTGCACCATGGAAATTGACAAATGTGCAAATCAGGCCTTCTATTCCCCAGAAAGGCAGTTGTTAAATACTTATCAGCACACTACTGGGTAGACTGTACTATTGCTCAAAAGTATCTGCTGTCCTTCACTGTGGGTCTGCTCCCCACTACTCTTCCCTGTGAGACTAGTATATTTTTCACCCATCAGAAGTCCATCTTCGAGGGATAAACAACTACAAATAGTGTGCAGTGTATACTGCTTGGATGATAGGTGCACTAAAATCTCACAAATCACCACTAAAGAACTTACTCATGTAACCAGACACCACCTGTACCCCAGTAACCTATGGGAAAATTAAAAAAAAAAATTAAGTGTGTAGAAGGAAAAAAGAAGAAAAGAAGTTCATCCTGACTGTGTGACTTGCTATGGTCAATAGAATGTAGCCAGAAGTACATGAGCCATTTCCAAGTAGAGGAATATTTGCCCTTTTTTTTTCCCTTTGCCCCAAGCCAACATGTCCCAGATAGTGTCTGCTTCTTTGATCTAAGTCCTAGAAAAAGATGAATTAGATGACATATTGCAAAATGACAGCCAACCTGTAAAGGACATGGACATATGCAAGGAATAAATCTTTCTTTGTAAAGATTTTGGATGTGTTTGTTGTTACTTCAGCATGACTTAGGCTAAGCTAATTGATACAGCAACTGAGATTTACTGAGTTGCTACCATAGCAGAAAACCTAAATTATGTTGCATTAATTCTGAAGCTTGGGAGTAGGAAGCAAAAAATAACACTGTTGAAGGATAGAAAAATGGCAATCCATGCTGTTTGGTGGCAATGTATTGGGTAAAACTGTCACCTTTAATCCCTAGGAGTACAGATAATGTACTAAATGAGCTTATGGCTTTAGGCAAAGTTGTGAAATGGAATGTTACTCTCATGCCTAAGTTGCTGTGGGCTGCACTTAGTGAAATGCTATGAAAGTTGAGCTTAGGTAGGAATTGTCCCTTTCGGGAAGATCAAAGGGAGTAGAAAGGGTCCAGAAACTTGAGAACTCAGAGGACTAGAGGGTGTAATTGATTTTGATTTCCAAACAATAAAAGATAAAACGGAAAGGTCTTTCAGTGACAAAGACTGACTAAGATTCAGCCTTGCCACGAGGACCAATCAAAGGTATTGTTCCTCTATTAAAACCTTTGAATTGATTACAGTGGCACCAATTAAATCCTTCCTGTTGGATGATGGCTTAGGAAAAAGAAATTCCAAGTGTAGTTCTTTCACTGGAGCCAGATCAATTTAAATTACCTGCAATTAAGTCTAGAGGGAAAGTTACAACTAGAAAGAATTATGGATGTGGCTATTGGCACAGGAGGCTGTTTGGAATCAAATAGATAAGAATGTGAGAAAGTTTTATTGCCAAAAGAGTCACCAGCTCATACTAAAATAGATTATAACTGTTGGAGACTTGAAGTGACCTTTGGATTTCCAACTTTCTGTGGGAAGAAGACAGAGAAGTCTGGCCAGCTTCCAAAGAGGACATATTGTCCTTTACAAAAAAATGCTTTAGGAGGATAACTGAAAAGGAAAGACCTCCCAGAGGTTAGTGCCAACTGCCATGCACAACAGTAGATCGGGTGTTATTGTTCTAGGTCCAGAATCAAGTCCTAATCAAAGAACATTTCCAGTCTCCATGGAAGGTGGTCTGGCACTTCTGCCCAAGGGACTTTCAGAATTGCCATGGACAAGTGACTTCTGTTTTCCTCCTCTCCTCTCACTTTCTGAATTGGAGTGATTATTTTAGGTATCCTGTTTCACCATGATACATTGGGCATATGAGGGGCAAATAACTTGCCTTTCCGATCTGTAGGTTTTGTTCTCAAGAGAGTGAACATCTGGGCCTGATGTAGACAGAACTCCATGAGATCATGGAATTGAAGCCTGATGCTGTAACTGAATGGAATTTTAGGTTATTTTTCTTGAGTAGGGCTGCCATATTTTGTTAATTATATATGATTCCTAGTTAAAATGGACTTTCAGATAAATAATGAATAATTTTTTTGTATATCCCACTGTGCAATATTTGGGGCATACTTATCCTAAAAAATTACCCATTGTTGATCTGAAATTTAAATTTAGCTGGGCATCCTTTATTTAATCTGGCATCCCTATGGGAAAGGATAGATGCATTTTGCTCACAGAGAGACAGAAGTGGAGACTCACGACCCAGAATTCTGGTAGATTGCACTATTTATCCAAACCTTTGCTTCCCTTCTTTTTTTAGGGCCTGCCTGGTGGCCCTCCCTGTGAGAAGAGGTATTCTTCCTGCTCCACTGACATCAGGCTTAGCCATGTTTCTGGATTTGGTCATTTTTTTATTAGCGAAAATGACATTTGCTGCTTCCAGATAAAAACTTTAAGTGCAGGCTGGGTGTGGTGGCTCATGCCTGTAATCCCAGTACTTTGGGAGGCTGAGGTGGGTGGATCACAAGTTCAGGAGTTCGAGACCAGCTTGGACAACATGGTGAAACTCCATCTCTACTAAAACTACGAAAATTAGCTGGGTGTAGTGGCAGGCGTCTGTAGTCCCAGCTGCTCAGGAGGCTGAGGCAGGAAAATCGCTTGAACCCAGGAGGAGGAGGCTGTAGTGAGCTGAGATCACGCCACTGCACTCCAGCCTGGGTGGCAGAGTGAGACTCCTCTTCAAAAAAAAAAAAAAAAAAGAGAAAACTTTACGTGCCATCCTCTGATGCTGACATTTCTCATGTACCTCTATGACGATGCTGGCGTGCCATTGCTCAAGATTGTTCCTTTGGTCTTGATTCTAGAATAAAAAGAACATGGAGCAGAGCTGCAGCTGATCTTCAAAGGACATGAACACAAGCCAGAGAGGAGCCGTTTTTGCTGTAAGTCCTGAAGATCTGGGGGATATTACTGCAACACAACTCAGCCCAAACTGACTAACACAACAAGTTTCTATGTATACATGGAAATGTATGTAATCTTAGCCTGTAGGTGGTTTTCATCATAAAACTAAATTACATTCTAATTGAAAAAAATGCAAATACAAGGACAATAAAAATCACGTGAAAGATTAAATGTTTGAAGTCTTGTTTTTTTTAAAAAAGATGAATTCAAGGTGGAATCAACCTATTTTTATTTAAAAAACATTATTTTATCCCATAATAAAAAAGTTTTCTTACAGTATTAACATTTTAAATGGATAATTTTTATATTGGAGGCAAATGAACAAAACTGCACCTGGAACTTAAGGTTAATGCAAAAGAAAGGGATGTGTTTTCTTTTTTCTGTGCCATTGATTATAATATGTACCATTGTTTATTTACAGACTCGAATTACTTTTATGTATTTGCTGTTCAACATGCTTGTAGATGTGTGAAGGACCGGAAAATGTAACCCCCCAGTGGGTACCTAGCATTCTAACTCAAAAGTAGAGTTTCAGGAACACTGTGGTTTGGAGCCAAACAGTCCTGACTCAAGTACATTGTTACTTTACGATCTCTGATAAGGTTCTCAACCTTTTGGGGCCTCAGTTTTCTTATCTTAATTGATAATAAAATGATAATACCTCTGTTTACAAAGCCTCCACTGTTTGCCAAGGTACTTAGGTGCTCTGCATGTATTATTTTCTTGAAGCCTCACAACACGTAATGATGCAAATATTTTCATCTTCATTTTACAGATGGAAAAGTGAGGCTTCATGGTGTGAAGCAATTGGATAGAAGTTGCTTAACAGGGAGGAAGTGGCACAGCCAGGGTCCCAACCCAGTTCTGCTTCGCTGCAAGTGTATGTCCTTCGTTGGGAAAGCTAAATGAAAGCGAGCTTGACATCATTTGTCATCAGGGAAATGCAAAACAAAACCATCATGAGACACCACTTCACGTCCACTAGAAGGGCTAGAGGAAAAAAGCCAGATAGTAACAAGTATTGACAAGGATATGAAGAAACTGAAATCCTCATAGTCTGCTGGTGGGAATGGAAAATGGTGTAACTTTTGGAAAACAGTGTGGTATTAATAGTTCCTCAAAAAAAAATAAACATAGTTCCTCCAAAAAATTAAACATAGAATTATATAGCCCATTGGTTCCACTCCTGGTTATATCCCAAGAGAAACGAAAGTATATGTCCATATAAATTTGTACATGAATGTTTATAGCCCCATTATTCTTAATGCCCAATTGTGAAAAAAACCCAAATATATGTGAACCGAAGAATGGATAAGCAAATGTGGTATGTCAATACAATGGAATATTATTCAGTCGCAAAATAAGTGAAGTTCTGATACATGCTGCAATCAATACAGATGAACATTGAAAACATTATGCTGAGTGAAAGAAGTCACTCACAAAAGACCACATATTACACCACTTATGAAATATCTAGAATAAGGAAATCTATTGAGACAGAAAGCCGATAGTGGTTTATTAGGGCTGGAGGGAATGGGGAGGTCAAGAGGAGACATCCTCCAAAAGGCTCCTTTTTGAGCAAATGAAAATGTTCTACATTCAACTGCGGTGATTGTTACATATATCTGTGAATATACCAAAAGCCACTACACTGTAAACTTCAAATGGGTGAATTGTATGGTATGTGAATTGTTTCTTAATAAATGTGTTTTTTGTTTTGTTTTGTTTTAAAAAAAAAAAAGTATCTGAAAATCCCAGGATACTCCGGGCTCGTGGTAGTAAATGGCTCTCTTTCTTCAGCCTTCCTTCTCCAATCTTTCCTTTTCATTCTCCTTCTCTCTGTGACTTACAAAGTTGGCCATGGAAAAAAGCATAGGATAGAACTCAGAATGCTTCGATTCTAGGTTCATAGGTATGATTTTTTTTTTTTTGAAAAAAAAAAAAAAAACTTGCATACTCTCAAGGAGCCTCAGTTTCCTCATATTCAAGTGGGTATGACAATACCCTCTTTACCTATTCTACTGGGTTCCTTTGTAGATCAAATGAAGAAAGGTTATGGAAATCCCTTATATATGTTTTGAAAATTCTATCCAGTTGCTACCATCTGAATGTTTGTGATCTTCAAAATTTATATGTTGAAACCTAATCACCAATGTGATGGTGTCTGGAGGTAAGGTCATTAGAAGGTGATTGGATCATGAGGGCAGAGCCCTCGTAATTGGCACAAATCCCTCATAAGAGAGACCCCAGAGAGAGTTAGTCTGCCTGTTTCACCATGTGAGGACATGGTAAGAAGGAGCCATGTAAGAATCGGGAAACAGGTCTTCACCAGACATGGAATCTGCCGGCACCTTGATCTCGGACTTCCCAGCCTCCAAACTAGTGACAAATAAATTACTGTTCATTAGCTGCCCAATTAATGGTATTTTATTATGGTAGCCTGAACTAAGACATCAGTTCTATGATGAAAATACCCTACTCCTATTACTACTGCTACTACTTTCTATCTTAGCTCATCTTTTTGAAGTCTTACTATGTCCCAAGTACAGTTCTAAATGCTTTTCATCAATAACTCTTCTAAGAGCCTATTTTAAATTTAACAGAGGCAATAAACACTTTCCCTGGTTTACTGAGGAGTATTAACTAATTAGGAGTATAAGCATAAAATGGTTTTGTTTTTCCAATAGTTGCTACTATTCCTGTTCTCCATAACAACCTTGGTTTCAACCCCATAACTTTTCTGTTGTTTTTGGTCAAAGGAATAGTTACCTCTAGTTCCTCTGTTTATTTTAATATTTTGATTCTCTCCATTTCTGTCAGGACAGGTGGAACTTATGGCATGGGAACTTCAAGTGGCAGAGGAGGCCCAGTCTGTAATTGTCTCTACTGCTCCAGAGGAGGAAATAAAGTAAGACAGATGCTCCCTCACGTGGATGTCCATGGTACAGTTGCTGTCCTCCCCTTGGGCGGCCATGACTGCTGTTTCTGTCCACTGGGCTTCATGAGGGCTGGGATGCCTCCCTCACCAGGAGCAGACTCTGGGGTCCCCCAACAGGAGACATCATACGTATTCCTCTGTGGGCCTTGTACAGACCTCCTTCACCCTTTGCTGTGTGGGTCCCTAGGGATGCCATTGATCCAAAAATTTTCGCTTTCCCAAGCTCTTCAACTCCATGGCTCAAAATCTCCTGGGGATCCCTTCCTGTAGGTCTTGAGAATTGCAATTTGGGGACAGTCCTGACCTGGTTGTCGTCTTCCTCACCATCTTGCTGTGCCGTCCCCTCACCTCATTCTCCAACCTCCAAAAGATGACCACTGATGACCAGTCTCCAGGTCAGTGGAGAACGTGTGTGGAGGGGTGCAGGCAGGATGAGAGGCTTGTGGGAGTGAGAGGGCAGGGGGAAAAGGCAGGAAGGGAAGCAACCAGGTCTTTCTCTGAACTCAGAGTATGGGGTACTAAGGGCCTGGGTTGCTCTCTGCTGTGGGCCCAAAGAGGAAACAACAAGATCCACTTGGTACCTAATACCCTGCCACACAGAGGTACAACAGCTCCAGGTTGAGGTGGGATCCTGTGAGTGACAGCAGCTCCAGGATGGTGCATTTACCACTGAAGACAACCGGAATCAGCCCTAGCATTGGGGGAGTGATCTGGGAACTGCCTTCCTCTTTGCTCCCACAGTATCCTGCAGGTTCTACTGATACAGGTAGTTAGACTCATTAGACTGCTTGTCTTCCCCACCACTGCAGGACATGACTGTATTTTGTCCTCATCTGTGGCTATAGTTTGGATGTTTTTTCTTTCTTTCTCCCTTTGCATGAGTTTCCATGCAAAACTCATGTTGCCATTTGACTGCCAATGTAATGGGTGTTGGGAGCTGGGACCTTTATCCGAACTTTAATTAGGTCATTAGGATGATTAGTATCTCTCTCTGGAGAGACCGGTTTAAGTCTCTTGGAATGAATTAGTTCTCAGCTGCCTCTTGTGTTTGGGGTCTCGGTATGCTTCTGCTCCCCTTTTTTCTGCTTTCTACCAGGAGGCAAAGCAGCACCAGGTCCTCACCAGATGGGTTGCCGAATCTTGTACTTCCCTGCCTGCATAACAGTAAGCTCCGTAAACTTCTTTTTATTTCTTATAAATTAGCCAGTCTTAGGTATTCAACAGAATTGAATTGCTTAGGTTGCAACACAAAGCAGATGAAGACATCTATATTCCCAAGACCTGGGACAGCACCTGGTATAAGCAACCTACTGAGCACATGTTCTATAGAATCTTTAGAGCTTTGGGAATATGAAGGAAAAAAACTAGAAAAATGGGGTGGGAGTTGGTGCAGTTAAAAAATATTTCAGGTGAATTCTACAAACCAGGGTAGTTTTCAGACAACTGTGAATCGTGAGCATAGTTCTTGGGGGAAAAAATTCACATAGCTAAAACAGCTACTTCTTGAGGTACCCAGTGAGGGACTGGGGCAATGGGAGGCATAAGCTGAGTACCTATAGTTAACTCTGATATTTTCAACCTGAAAGCAGTTTCATTTCCTGTTTGAAAACTTTAGGGGTCTTTTTCTGAACAACTTTTTTTTTTTAATAGAAGGGGAAGATATCAATTTAAAAAAATTAATTTCAAGCTCTAGGTTTTGTTTTTAGAAAACATTTCTCAGAGGTTTTTCATCATGGATATTTGGAAATGCTGATGTAAAGAAATACATCTCAATTTCAATGCTGTCAAAGCCATATTTTCCTTCTTCAGTGAGTCTGAACTAGAGTAAGCCATGGAAGCTTGATAATATACAATGTGGTTGCCTATGACGACCCACTGACCTGTCCAGATTTGTAATCTGCACATTTTAATATAAGTTGAGTAGTTGATTTCAAGACATAAATTATTTTAAAAACTGGTAGACCATAATAAAATGACAACAATGACACCCTAGGATTTTAGCATTTTCAAACTTCAAAGAATACTGAAAACTGGCTTAGGCTCTTGTTCTAGGGATGCTCAGCTATGTAGAGGAGATGCTAGGATTTCTGGCAGCCATCTTGTCTACTACATAGTAAGACCCTATATGGAGAATGAAGCCAAGGAAAACCAAGAAGGACACAGTCCTGATAGATGTCTAGGAGTTCCCAGACCCAATGTAAATATAGATAAATTAAGACAAGCAGAGCAGAGAGACCAGAGGGAGACAGCCCTGATAATTCCACTGAAAGTCCAAATCCAGCCAGGCTTGAAGTTATTGCATCCTTGGTTTCACCATTTTCCCAGTTTTCTGAGAAATAAATTCCCTCTTCCTCTCTTGGTTCTGACATTAACTAGTTTAATTTCTGATTTAATCACATTCTCTGTAATAAACTGCATCACGAGGTTATTGGCAGGATAAATTGAGATTGTATACATAAAGCATTTATTGGCACATAGTGTTCAATAAATAGAATTTTAAATATAAAATCTGTTATAATCCGATAGTAGCTCTGGTAACAAACAGGCCAGACAGCAAACAAGAAATGGCCAAGATTTTACAGTTTAAAAGTTCAGTACTAATAATTTCAGCAAATGGAAAGGATCCTGGATGGAGCCAATATAATGTGGTGGATAGAACTTGGGTTGTAGGGTCAGACTTGACTTTGAAGTTCAGCTCTGCCACTTAATCATCTGAATGACAGTGAGAAAATTACAAGCAATTCTGAGCCTTTGTTTCCTCATCTTATAAAATGGGGATAATAGTGATAGTGGCAGGAGGCAGTCAAATGCCTAGGAGAATAGGGTGAGACCCATGGTGAAACTGTACCTTCAAACCAAAGAGAGTTTAAAGCCTGAAAGCTAAGCTACAAGTCTCAGATAAATCCACGGACTGGATTGAGAACCTCTCTTCCTATTTGGTGTGCTTTCCTCTGGTTAATCCCCACTCTTCATGTATTTTACATATACCTACCCTTCCCCAACTGGCTATTTGCACTGTCATGCCCATCCTTGAGTGGTGGCTTTTTTTAAGCCTTTTTTGCATACTTACAAACCAATCAGCATGTACTCCCCCATTCTGAGCCCATAAAAGCCCCAGACTCAACCACACTTGGAGGACCACCCACCTTCAGGTGGGGGAGACTACCCAACTTTTGGTAGGGGGAAGCCAACTCAGTTCCCTCTCTCCTCTGAGAGCTGTTTCATCACTCAATAAAACTCTCCGCCTTCCTCACCCACCAGCTGTTAGCATAACCACATTCTTCCTGGATGTAGAACTAGAACTCAGGACCCGCCGAACAGTGAGTGCAAACAGAGCTGCACCCCCATAGCACTCCCCTCCTGCTCACCAAGCAATGGGACAGGGAGCTGCTGGGCACCACATGCCCCAGTTCACTGGGGCAGGACTGAAAGATCTGTTAACAAGCTGTAACACCCCCTTAGAGGCTTTGGGGTCCCTGGCATCCTGGAGTTTTTGGTTGCCACCATGTTCCCCTCATCCCAATGCTGGTGCCCAAGGCGGAAGCAGCTCACGGCACGCCCCGCCCAGCCACAGGCTGGAGTGCCAGTGGGGTACCTCCTACAGTGAGCCCAGAGCCAAGCATGGCCCTGAGAAGGCGCGATGCTGGCCTCAGAGGTCTCCAGCTGGTGAAGCAACACCCAAAACATTCTGCATCAATAGTACCTCATTGTAATAATTAAAATAATCAAGAATGTAGCATTATTCCTGGCACATAGACTTGCAGTAAATGCTGGCTGCCTCCCTCCTCCAGCATCTGTCACCGGTACAGGCTGGCCCCTTTTACAGGTTGTAATTTTATTTGTCAAAGCAAAGCACAAGGGTTGCTGTCCCAAAGGATCTTTCCTTATGATGCTTCTGAAGGTATAGTAAGGCTTTTGAAGAGTTGTAAAGAGGGGTTTATTGTTTTAAATGCAAAGTGCTTTCTAATGAATATTTTATGATTTTTCTCACTGTTTGATATTTTTGTAGGATTCAAACAAGTGAGGAAACTTGATTTGTTTTGGAGGAGAAAAGGGAGAGGATCACTATAACTAAAAGCGGAGCCCATCTATTCTGGGTACCAGAGAGTCCCAGTTGGTGACCCCATCCCTGACTGAAACATTAAGTCCTGAGTCGTTTATCCCAATCAGTTCGTAGCACTCTTCTTAATGTCTCCTATTGTTTAAGCATGGCCATCTGCCTAAATCGATACAATAAGACTAAATTAAAGTATATATACTTCAGTATTTTACATGCTTCAGGTAAAGATTTCTCACCCTTGCTGACATCAACATGGAGCACAAAGCTTTAAGCCCAAGAAATTTTTAGCTGCTGTCTTGGCACTGTGAGGGGAACTAGCCTTAGGATGAAGCCAGATGCTGAGGACAGCAGAGCACAGGAATGGAAAGAACTCGTGTCTCTGATAACATCTTTGAGCTGATAATTGTAATGCACCTGGATCCCCCCTACCTCTGGACTTAAGGTTATGTGAGGCAATGGATTTCCTTATTCTTATGAAAACCAGCTTCTGTGAAACTGATCAGTATCAAGTGGGAAATGTGCTTCGTGAAGCAGCACCAGACAGTAGAAAATGCCAGGGCAGCTGCAGGTCACAGCCCTGAAATCTGGCCACCTGGGTTCATAGCCTGCTTCCCTTGTGCTAGCTATGTGGCCTTGGAGAACATACTCAGCCTCTCACTGCTTCAGTTTCTGCATCTGAAAAGCAATGATAATAAAAGAGTTCCTGACAGGATAAGCATGCGTAACAAACGACGTAGTGCCTGACTCATGGTAAGCCTCAATAAAACCTGACTTGTAATTATGATTCCCTCTGGGTGTGAAGATCATCACAGGATCCACAGATTGATTCCAAAGTGGATTCCCAGTCCTCTTCCTTTCTGTCATTAACTCTGTGTCTCTTTATTACTTTAGGTTTTTCTCGCTTTTCCTTTCCTGATCTTTGCTCCTCTCATTCCTTTAACTGGCCATAATTGGGATTGATTGAGAGCTTTGTTGTATTTTAAAATACGCAATTTTACATTTTATCTTTTTAATTTAGGAAGTCAAAGAATAGGACATTTTATATTACCTTCAATAAAAAAAGAACGCTTTGATTTGCTTTTTGTATATATCCCCATTAAATTTCATCTGCTTGGCTTTGGTCCAGTGTTCCACCCTGTCAGAATCACTTTCCATCTTGACACTGTCAGTTATTGGCTTTGCCAACCTTCCTGGCTTTATTTCTTCTGCCTTTTAAGCCTTCACCAAGTCCTTGACGAAACCTGCAATTTAATATTGCTCTATCAGTTATCAGGTGAGGGGTATGTGCTGGAAAACTCTAAATCAATTGCTCTCAAACTTCAGTGACCATAAGAATCACCTGGAGAGCTTGTTAAAGCACAGATCTGTGGGCCCCTCAGCTGAGATTCTGCTCTGGCATGGGGACTTTGCATTTCTAATGAGCTCCCAAGCGGTGTGGAATAGGACTGTCATAAATAACAGGGGCTCAGTCACATTAGCATAATAGGTTTTTTTTTTCCTTGTATGTTGAAGTCCATAGACAGGTAGTCCAGCCTAGAACCCAGGTTTCAGAACCTAGGCTTTTCCCCTTTCCTTCCTGCCTTAAATGGCATTTGGTTTCTTCCTCATGGTTCAGAATGTTTGCTTGAGCTATAGCCATCATGTCCACATTCAAACCAGTAAGAAAGAAGAAAGGGGAAAGGATGTCTTCTCTCTTTTTAAGGTCATATCTCAGAAGTTGTATGTGACACCCTACTTACATCTTCTTAGCCAAAATTTCCTCACAAATCACACTAGCTGCAAAGAAATCTGGAAGATATAGTTTTTATTTGGGGTGTCATGTGCCCAGCTAAAAAGGTTTTATGACCAAGGCAGAAGAGAGGGCACTTCTAACATGACTGATTTTTCATGTTACAATAAACCTCCAACTCTCCAGCTAGAGGTTTGCCATCTAAAACCTGCAATGGGCTAGGAAATTCATATAAAATTCTGAATTTCAAATTTTGATCACCCCTCTATGGGTAAATATTATTTCTTTCATTTCAGAGTTCAGGAAATTAAGTCTCAGAGAGTTTCAGTGACTTTCCTGAGATCTCACAGTAACTAAATGCCCCAACCAAGATTTAAACTCAACTCTGCCAAAGCCTAGATTTCTTCCAATGTGTCATACTACATCACAGGAATCCCACATTTGTTTGCAGGATGAGCCTTGAATCAACCAACTCCTATTGCATGCTATGCAACCACAAAAGTCTCAGAGACCTAGACACTTACTTTACTACCATGTCTATGGGGCAACCGGAGACCAGCTGCTCTACGTTGGGCTGGACTGGACTCCAAGCCACAGCTGGGCCTGGGTCTGCTCCCTGGTTCTCTGTCTTCCTCAGATTTGTGGGCCTACCAGGGTATAGCCTTCTCATGCCAAAAGCAGGAGAAGCACATCTCACTGCTTGCAGTCGGTCTGCTTCCATTCCCTTGACTGAAGGAAGTCACATGGTCAAGACAAAAGCTAGGCAGTACAGTCCTCCAAGAGGGAGGAAGTATTTCTGACTGTGTTCTTATCTACCCCGAGTCCCTGTGCAGATGCCTTGGAGTGGAAAGAGCCCCAGACTGAGACTCAGAAGTCCCCAGCTGTAGTCCCAGACCTGCCATGAATGACTTGTGTGGCCTTGGACAAATTACTAGCCCCTTCTGGGCCTCAGGTTTTTTCTAGAGATCTCTAAGGCATACACAGTCTTTAACTTAAGAAGCTATGGCTTGAAACAGACATATCAGTGCCTCTCAAAATTCTAAACTTCTCTGAATGTAGTTTAGTCTTTACCAACTCCATGTAAAAATAAACACACACACTAGCGTCTCTTCAAAACCATTGGGCTAATAATGTTCATGATTCTGTTAATGACCAAACTGGAGCACAGTGCAGTTGGTCCCACTGGTCATGGGAAGGCCCCAGAAAGAAATGAAGCCAACGAGAAGCCACTGATGCTGTGACCTTCTGTTCATAGGGCCTGAATGCAGGCTGCTCCTCTACTTAGACAGGTGAGCTTTAATTTTGGTGATTTATGATAAGGCCTCTAAGTGCACTGGTAAACATGCCATGGTTTATTTTGCAGAATTAATGAAGTCTGATTAATCTCCCAGCGCCCAGCAGATTCTGCTCTAAGAAATGGAGCAAGACTGCCAGGCTTTTGTGCAAATTATGGCGGGAGGATTGATGGCATGGGAATCATCTGAAATTCACACAATCTGACCTTTTTAATCCCGTAGATCCTTTAGTTGGACTCCTTGCCATCATACTGGATGACTGCTGACCAGGGAGAGACCCTTCTATGAATACAGTATGCAATACTACAATTACAGCTAAAATTAATCAAGCTAGTTCCATGTATCAGGTACTTCATATGGTCCTTTATCCCAAGGATTGGAAACAGCACACACTTTTGACTTGGCTGGATAGGAGTTCAAACCCTAGTGCTACAATTTAGAAGCTGTTTGATCTTTCATGTATAGCACAGGCACTGTCGGTGTCCCTCTGTGTGTCTTCTTTGTCCATCTGCATCCTACAGCATGGACAGTTCCAGCATGCTGCTTTTTCATATTTTGGTAGGAGAGATAAATATATAAACAACAAATTATATTGGAAATAAAACCCATGGGTGACTCTAAGCTGTATAACTGGAAAACTCAATTTATCCACAACACTGGGGTTAAGTCACTCCTACAGAGAATTGGAGACCAGGCATGGTGGCTCATGCCTGGCCTCCCACCACTTTGGGAGGCTGAGGCAGGTGGATCACCTGAGCTCAGGAGTTAGAGGCCAGCCTGGGTAATAACATAGTGACACTCCATCTCTACAAAAACAAACAAACAAACCAAGCAAAACACACACACACACACACACAGATTAGACAGGCATGGTGGCATGTGCCTATAGTCCCAGCTACTTGGGGGCTGAGGTGGGAGGATAGCTTGAGCTCCGGAGGCTGAGGCTGCAGGAAGCTGTGATCGGGCCATTGCATTCCAGCCTGAGCAACAGACTGAGATACTGTCTTAAAGAAAAAAAAAAAAAAATTGGAGATGATAAAGGTTCACAGCCGGATTTAGGGCTTTTGTGTGTTGAAATACACAAACAAGGTGGGAGAGATTGTGCTGCAGCAAAAGAAGTGCTGTGAGAGCCATCAGGAATCTAGATTTGAGTCTTGATTCTGCTGAGTACAAAAATGTGACTGGGGGCAAAGTTACAAAACTTCTGGAATCTCAGTTTCCTCATCTGTAAAGTAGGAATGATAATGCCTGCCCTGCCTGTTGCACATTTCTTCCTGTCGAGATCCCAGAGATAAAAGCTGTCAATGATTAGTAACTCCATTTTACAGATGAAGAAACTGGAGGCAATTTGGCGGTGGAACAGAGACATGGATCTCATAGTTCTTCTCCTACCTCATCTTGCACCACTGTTTTCCCCACTTGCTCTGCTCCAACCACACTAACTTTTTATCCTTCCCTTGAATAAAAGAAGCTAATTTTCACCTCAGGGCCTTTGCTGTTTCCTCTTTCTAGAATGTTCTTCCCCTATGTCTTCATGTATTTTGAGAAGGGATTGGCTTTCCATTCTTGATATGCAGGAGTCAGTGCAAATATCTCTCCCTCACAGAGACTTTCTACAGACCCCCATTCAAGGCTGTCTCTCTCCTGGGCTCCCTTTTGCATACCATCCTGTTATGTTTTTGCTATATTTATCACTTCCTGAGACTATCTCATTTATGTATTGACTTACTACTCATCTCCCACTACTCTCTCTCCTTGAGAAGAAAGATCCTGAATATCTCATTTTCTGTTACATTGTCAGTGCCAAGAATAGGACTTAGCCTATGGTGAGCCCATAGTAAATATTTTTTGAATGAAAATATCATCATGTATAGATTTAACTTATTTTAATGACTTTATAATATATTGCATGGATATACCATCACTCATTTAACCAGAGCTTTAGAGATGGATACTGAATTTTTCTTTTCTGCTTTTACCTATTTCCATTTTCAATTTTTTTTTTGCTATAGCAAACAAACGAGTATAATCTGTGTATACTTACTTGATTTTACCCATAGAGCATATTCTTGGCAGTGGGATTGCTGGATCAAAGAGCATGTGTATTTACAAATTTGATATGTATTGTCAAGTTCCCCTATAAAATGTTTCTATTAATTTATGCTCCTGTCATCTGTGTGTGGCACTACCAGCTTGGGGTTCCCTCTAAGTCCCTGCTAATAGCATGTTATTGCTGAGAAGCCTTTGCTGCCTTTCAACTCGCTCTCTAAGTGCTTCATCTACTATACTCATTACCCAATGAGTGGCTGTGTGTGCAGCAGCTCTGCTCTATTTCTCTGAGATCCAAGTGTTTGGATAGTTTTCTCCTCTCATTTAAGTTGCATTCTCTAGCCTGCTGTGGCAAAAAAGGGCCATTTAAAAGGGACATTTAGTATCTGTAAAGATTAGATTACTGTTCAGTAAATATTCACTTTCTTCCCCTGACCCTATGCCAGGAAAGTACTTTCTATACTCCGTAACTTTGGCCTTGGCCTTGTGATTAGTTTTGGCCAGTAGGATGTTTGCAGATGTGATATGAGCAGAGGATTCAAATATGCTAGTATTGTTGGGCTTGCTCACATGCCCTTGTTTTCTGCCATGAGAATAATATAGCGTATTTATCTAAATCAGTTAGATCAGATGAACTCCAGCTGTCACTTAGATGTGTAAATGTCTTGTCATATGACACCAAGATTTTTATTCTTCTTTTTTTTAAAAACAAACAAACAAACAAACAACAACAACAGGGTTTCACCATGTTGGCCAGGCTGATCTTGAACTCCTGACCTCAGGTGATCTGCCTGCCTCAGCCTCCCAAAGTGCTGAGATTACAGGCGTGAGCCTGTATTTATTATAAATAAACAAACTTGTTTATTTATGAGAAATAAACAACAATTTATTTCTCACAATTATGAAGGCTGTAAGTCCAAGATCAAGTTTCTGGCAGATGCAGTCTCTGGCAAGGCAATGCCTCCTGGTCCACACACAGCTGTCTTTTTGCTATAACCTCACATAGCAGAGGGCGATTTTTATTCTTACTTGTTACACAGTGAAAGCTCACTGATACAAAGCCCAAAATGAAACTAGAGCTCCCATTTTGCAGCACTTGGCACTTTCTATGTTAAATATTCCCTAGGGCAGTGGTAGCAGAGGAATATTTGAACTTATTGACATTCAACTTTGTGTGGGTTTAATTGACGCTTGAAGAAAGTATAGGGCTAAATGAATCCTAAGTGAGGTGGGAAAGCAACACTACTGTACAACAGGAGGAAAGGCATAGAAGAAGGACTGTGCAAGGCCTGTTTCAGCACTAGTGAGCAGACTAAAATATAGGCTACATGTCAAAGAATATTGTAGGAGATAAGGTTTGAGTTAGGAAATAAAGAATCTGAAGAAGTTAGAGGTAGCTTTTATTCTTTAGCTACTGGTTCCAGTAAAGAAATATAAACCATGAGGATGCCAATTATGTGTCAGTTGTACTGTAATTTATTGACATTCTGAGATCAACTACATAATGAAAACAGGTAAGAGCCTAAGAATGGGCTGGCTGTGCCAAATAGCACAGGCTGCCGGGCTGCTTCATTCATATTTTTATTGTTTCCATTTAGAATATCATTATTAATTAAGCTGTATTTAATGTAGTACTAGCTCACATTTTTACTGCTTAAATATTGTATGACTATGGCTTTGTCTTCTCAGAAAACAGACATCAGTTGCAGAACTGAAAAGTTATTCTGACTGTAGCCTCATATGTATCCACTTTTTAACAGCACAATATTTTTTAGACAGGGTCTTTCTTTGTCACCTAGGTTGGAGTGTAGTGGTGCAATCATGGCTCACTGCAGCCTCCACTTCCCAGACTCAAGAAATCCTCCCACCTCAGCCTCACAAGTAGCTTCAACTACAGGTGTGTGCCACCCTGCCTGACTAATTAAAAAACTTTTGTTTTTTATTGTACTTTGGGTTCTGGGGTACATGTGCACATCCTGTGTTCTGCAGGATTGTTGCATAGGTATATACATGCCATGGCGGTTTGCTGTCTCCATCCCCCCATCGTCTACATCAGGCATTTCTCCCGGTGTTATCCCTCCCCATCCTCCTCGCCCCCCACTGTCCCTCCCCTCCCCTCCACTCCCCCACCTACCCCAGGGAGTGTTGTTCTCTTTCCTGTGCCCAAGTGTTATCTTTCTTTGTCACCTGCCTATGAGTGAAAACATGCAGTGTTTGGTTTTCTGTTCTTGTGTCAGTTTGCTGAGAATGATGGTTTCTAGATTCATCCAACATTTTTTTTATATAGATGGGGTCTCACATGTTGCCCAGGCTGGTCTTGAACTCCTGGGCTCAAGCAGTCCTCCACCTCATCGTCTCAAAATGCTGGGACTACAGGTGTGAGTCATTGTGCCTAGTTTAATAAAATTTTAGACAATTATTTTGTGAGTGGTTTTTGGTATTTCATCAAATCAATTGTGGTAACATTCATTCATTTTTAAATATTTAGCATTATGAGAAATCATATAGATATGAGTTTGAATTCCAAGTTCATCACTCACCAGTCATGTGCCCTTGAACCAGTTATTTTACCTTGATAAGACTTTCTTCATCTGGAAAAGAGGGTAAATAAAATCCACCCTATAAGTTTGCTGTAATAATTAAATTAATCAATGTGCATGGAGATGTATTAGTCCATTTTCACAATGCTGATAAAGAAATACCCCAGACTGGGTAACTTATAAAGAAAAAGAAGTTTAATGGACTCTCAGTTTCACTTGGCTGGGAAGCCTCACAACCATGGCAGCAGGTGAAAAGCATGTCTTACATGGTGGCAGACAAGAGAAAATGAGAGCCAAGCCAAAGGGGAAACCCTTAAAAAAAAAAAAGGGATTTCCTGAGACTTATTTACTACCATGAGAACAGTATGGGGGAACCACATCCATGATTTAATGATCTCCCGATGGGTCCCTCCCACAACACCTGAGAATTATGGAAACTATAATTCAAGATGAGATTCAGGTGGGGACACAACAAAACCATACCAGGAGTACATACCATTGTCCCCTGCCCAAGGTAGGCTGAGTAAATGCCATCTCCTGGTATATAGTTAAACATTTACCAAGAAGCAAGAAGGGCCATGAGTCAGGTGCCATTCTGGGCACAGTGAAGGAAACAGAATGTTTGTTCTCAAAAATCTCAAAGGCCAGGGACAAACCAGCCAGGGCTGACTTACAAACATAAGAAGGGAAGTGAGGGCCTCAGTGTGGTGGCCCCTGCCTTTTTGTCTGCGTGTTGTAGAGGGACATCTGTGAATAGTAGCCATGATTCAATCACACGGCCATGTGATTGGATGCCAGGTTCTTACAACTCTACAGTCGTGACTGATCCAAAGTTGGGCACCTGACCCTAATGAGGCCAATCTGTTCAGTCTTCTCCAGAAGTTCATATTTATTATGGGTGGCAAATGGACTTACTCCAGGCTGCAGATCATTCCTTTTTCTTAAATTTGATTTTTTCATTAATAGGAGTGTCATGTACACCTTGAAAACAGAGGATCCTTTGCTGCCCGCCTTACCTCTGTCTGTTCCTGCTTGAGGGAAATGTACATTTATTGGTCAGAGCCTGAAGTACAGATGAGGCTGCACTCATGAGTGCCAGTGGGTGGGTTCACTGTGTGTAGAAAGGTGGAGTCTGGTTCTCAGGTCCCTCCTCACACTTCCCCTTTGCAACTAGAGTTGGGTGGGTAAACTGAGCTTTGCCTGACCCTCTGAGACAGAGGGTCTGAGACCCTTTCCCCACGTCTTTCTCGCTTTCATGTCCTCTTGCTGCAGTGGTGGAAATTGCCTACGTCTGCCCTGTCTGCTATGGAAGTCACTGGTTGTATGTGGCTTTTGAGGACTTGAAATGTCACTAATGTGACTGAAGACTTGAATTTTCAATTTTATCTAATTCTAATTAATTTAAGCCTAAATCTAAATAACTTCATGTAGCTAATAGCTCCTGCAGTGGACAGCACAGCTGTGCCAGATAGAAAAGGCTGGCAGGCAACTTCATTCAGATTTTATGTTTCCATTTAGGTGAGTAGTATTAATTAAGCTGCTTCTAACATAGTGCCAGCCCACATTTTTGCTCCTTACATGTGGAGGAGAGAGTGAGAGGAGTCAAATTTTGATTTTTTGGGGCGGGGTAGGGGGGCCTGTGGGAGAGGCTACACTTGGCCTCTGGTCTAATCTGTGTGTTTCCATTCATCTATACCGGGGAACGTTGAATTCCGGTGCCAGCTGCTGGCCCAGCTAGGAATGAAAAGGCTTTTCATTTATTTGTTTGTTTTTTCCATGTGACCAGTTTCTTGTAGATCTATCTTTCAGGATTTCTTTACTCGGAAGGGTAGTTGATGGGGCAGGATTCAGGCATTCCCACAGGCTCCAGAAATATCACCATGGCTTAGATGATGTCACTCCCTCTCAAGTGCAGCTTTATCACATGCAATGGGACAAAGCAGGCCGAGGAACAAACGTGTCCCAGGAGTGCTGGCCCAGCTTGGGTGTTTGAATTCCAGGTGCACCACCTATTGATTGTGTTACTTTACTTTGATAGGACTCAGTTGGGTCTTTACTATAGGTGGAGGGGTGGGGTGTCTTTTGTCTGGGCACTAAAGTGCATCTCTAGGTGAGATGAGTCCAATTTGTCCAAGGGCCATCCTCTGGAGAAGGCTGTAGGTGGGGACCGTCAGCATTGTTAGCTAAAACCTTCCCATTTCTAGATCCCTCATCTTATTTCTTTCATCCATTTCTGCCAATCTTGACTTCAAAAATTTCCTCAGATACTATTTCTTATGCTTTCCCCAGTACCAGTTACTTTCTATGATATCAATTCTTTTATTAAAAAAGTGAAAAAAAAAACACTCCCTAAAATTGTTGTTTGAGTCTCCCTTCTAGATGTGAGGTCCTTAAGGGCAGGAATCTTGTTTCTTATCTTCAGGTCTGTATTCCAGTGTGGAGAAATGTGCAGTGAGGCTCCATCAAGAACCTGATTTTCTTGGATCCTGATGTAGTCTGTACTCAGCTGGGGGCACTCAGGACCTGTTTGGAATGAAGCAGATCCAACAGGCAAACATGGCCCTGCTGCTAACTAGCTGAGACTGGGTAGATGAGTACGTGGCTCCAAGTCCGTTTTCTTACCTGTGGAATGCAGATAAATGACAGCTCCCAACAGTGGGGTCATAAGAACGGAATGCCCTCAGGTATGTACAGTACTTAGCAAGGTGACTGGCACACGGCAGATACTTAGTAAATGGAGTTATAACCATAATTAAACATTTATCACAGCTTGCTTTTATTAGAAATGAATACTAGCTTACTACCAGTCATCCCTCATTTGACTGTTAGCTCTTCGAAAGCAGTAACTTTGTTTTTTTCTTTTTAGTATCCTTGTTTATCCTTTCTATCCCCAAGCACTCAGCAAAGAGCTTGCGACATGAAGGGAATTTGTAAATACTTATGGGGTTGAAGTCTTAACACATGACAGTTCTTATAATAGGTGGAAAAAGAGTGAGATAGTTCAGGGAAGATGATGTAAAAAGGCCTCGTGACAGTAGCATCTCCTTAGAAAAATATAGGAATGAGCTTATCTATATAGTGCATTCCTCAAAAGGAATTTTTGTAAATATACTTAAATGCCTTACATTCCCTAAAGGAGACTATTTCAAACAGACGCAAATACTTGACTGTGTCTTCTAAAGGACTTGTTTACTTAATTCAAGAGATGAAGAGAGAGGCAGGTGGCTAAGATTTGAAGGCAGGGCCGCCAAGAATTCCATTCTGCGGCCGATGAAATGCAGCGCTTTCTTTGATGGATGGTTTTTACTTTCTCTTACACAGGAGAGGAAGTTATTTTCAGGGCAGATATTGTGTCTTTTTCGGTTTTGCACCTCACACCTACCTCAGTGTTCAAGTGGTATAAGATATTTAATATTATGTTAGTAAGGTATTCATTTAATTTTAATTAGTGAGTATTGGATCAGTTGGGTTGTGTTTCTTCATCTTTGCTTTTATATCCTAAGAAAGGGTTCTCACCCTAACTCACACGTGAGTCCTTCAGGGAGCTTTTAAGAATACTAGTGCTCAATCTGCTCTGCAGACCTTCTGACTTATCTGGTCTAGGGGAGGGCCTGAGCAGGTGATGGTCAGTAGCACCCCAGTGATTCTGCTGAGTGGTCCGATGTTGGGATCCATTGGTGAGGACGAGGGTCAGTAGAACTGGATTCTGGTCCATGTCACACACTTGTTATGTGACCTGGGGCAGTGACTCTCTCTCAGAGTCTTGGCTTTTTCATCTATAAAATGAGCGCCTTGGATTAGAACAGGCAGTTTTAATTTTTCTAGTTCAGAAGTCCATTAAGAATGGGTTTTCCTTCTCTCCAGGAAAATAAGCATACTTATGCAAAATTTGTATACATTTCAAGGAATTGATGAAGTTTCCTATATTGGTTAGGATTCTTTTCTTCACAAGCAAGAGACCCAGCTCAAATTGGCACCTACCAAAAAGAAATGTAATAGTTCATGGTCCCCATAAATCCTGGAGTAGAAGTGGCCTAGGCGTGCTGGAACCAGGAGCTCAAAGATGCCGGGAGGAACTGAGCTCTGTCTTGACTCTGCAGAGTTTTTGGCTTTCTTTTCATGAAGGGCCTTTCCCAGTGATGGCAAAGATGTCCATCAACAGCACAGGCTGATATTCTACCCACCTAGCAACCCCTATAGAAAGAGCACAACCTTTTTTTATGGTCCTGGTGAATGTCTGGCTCAGCCCTGACACACCCCTGTGAATAGGGGGATGGATGCTCAGCTGGCCCCTTGCCTGTCACTATTACATGGAGTGGTGGGCTCCACTTGATCTTGGTGGACAGCAGAATGGGGGTGGTTTCCCAAAAGAAAATTAGGCCATTGTTACCATAAGACAGAGCAATAAATACTGAGAAGGCAAAGATACAGATAACATCTTATCTTGAAAGGCTGTACATCTATGGGACCCCTAGAGGTGCATGGGCCCAGGTTGAGAACACCTGGACCCGTAAGCTGTGAAGTCGTTCTTAGTGCTAGTAATGTACAATGATAGATAAGCATGGTGTTCTTATCTTATTTTTGAAAGCTTTTGGATGTCAATATAATATATAATTACAATATCAACATTATATATATCTTATATATTTAATATTTTAGAATGTATATGTAAGAAGGGCTATTGATTTTCCTTCTATGTTTAATTTTATATTCCACTCATAACTGGAGTGCCAATTATCTGCTAGATCTGTTAACTGCATTTGTTTTGATGGCAGTAATGAAGCTTAGGGGTGCGTGGAAATTTGCAAAAACCCCACAGTGAGGAAGCATAAGAGCTGAGATTCAAATATAGGCCTCCTAATCCACACACAATGCTGCTTCCCAGAAAATACTGCCTGGTGTCCTGTCCTGTTTTTTCTGTTTTGAGAGATTCACCCCATAGAGTACTGTTTAACTTGGGTAAATGGTTCTTCCTTGATCATTTAGGTGAAAGTGCTTTCCTAGTGTCAAGGCCTTGTAACCATCATCTGATGAAACAGGGTAGTTTTGTCTGTTTAAAGTTGACCTTTCATTTTAAGTAAATAATATACCCAGTGATTTTTGCCTACCTCTCAGGACTGTACTTATCTAGATCATATTAGCCTCTGTTGTCTAGTATCTGAACCTCAGCCCGAAAGACATGACTGCAACTAATGTGTGTGACAATTATTCCTGTGTCCAGAAAACCAGAGGTGATTAGGGGAAGAGAGGTTGTTAGGTTTGGCGTCCTGGAGCACCTCAGGTGTTTTTAAATGCTAAGACCAGAACACATAACTTATCGTTTTAAAGACAGTATAATTTTAAAAGCAGTGGTCCAGCCCAAAGAAAATGGACATAACTTTTGTCTAAACTCTCAAAGAATTTAGCTTTTTAATCTAGGATCTCTATTAGTGATCTAATGGAAAAAGATTCACTGCTTAAGTTACCGAAAATTTATTGCTCAACTTCCACAGATACTTGGAGAATGAGTCTAAAGGGAGAACAAAACATGCCTTCTTTTATTAAAGTCCATGGTAAAGTACATGGACACAAAGTAGAGATGACTTCTCTAAATAGGTTCTCTAGGCCCATGTCAGAATTCTAATACTCCTTTGCCTTTGAACTTTTCAGAATATTTGGGCATTTATTATCACATGTAATTTCTCAAACAACTCACCCACATTCTCTCTAAACGGGGACCTAGGTTCAAGTCCTACCTCTGGCACTTAGTAGGTTGAGTCAATGAACCACTATTAGCATCTTGTGATATCTCCTAGCCTTTGTCTTTAGCATTTTTAACCATTGAGATACTAGTGCATGATTCTGTATTCTGACTTTGTCACCAAATACAAGCTCTTTATTTTCATATTGTTGAAAGCTCTATTTCATATATCATTTTAAATAGCTGCATATTATACTCTTGCATGGATACACCATGATCCCCATGTTTCTTTCTCTGCTATCAGAAGTTCAACCAGGGCGTGACATGATAAGATTTGTGCTGGTAGCTGTCTGGAGGGTGACTGGAAAGAGTATGGGTCTGGAGGGGCCAGGGCTACTGAGAATTCCTTTCATTAAGAGATTATTACAGGAAAGTCTGAGCAGTATCACTGAAGAAGACCCTAAAGTCTATCGGTACAACTTTTTTGATTTATAATTGAAGAAATGGAGACTCAGATTGGTAAAATGACCTCACCAAGGTCTCCCAGTCTCACTTGGGGGGTTTCTAACTCTCATTCCAAGGGGCTTTTTCTATTCAAGAAATTCTACTGCAGCCATATCCTAACTGAACACAGGCTAAACCCACTCCCAGGGGACTGTTTCCATAGGAAATAGAGAACTAGTCTTGAAAATGCTTTTAACTGTTCATTTTTTTACGAATGGTCAGTGTTAATAGTGATTGGCTGCTGGCTGCAAAGCATTCCTTGCCTATCCAAACACAGCAAATTAAGGAGAACGAATGATGTAACCTTGTTTTAAGAAAAAAAAAAACAACTAAAACGTCCCCCAAGGAGAGGAAGCTATTATTATCCCAGACTTATTAATGGGAAGATGGGAATAGAAAGGCTGGGCAACTTCTCCAAAGTAATCAGTCAGAATTAGACGTCAGATATCCTTATGTCCACCAAGGGGCATGAGCTCTGCTGGCAGTTTGGCTTTGCCCGCTATAGGGAGGGCCAAGTCAAGCAGGATACAATTAAGGATAGAATTCCCATGCCTTCTCCGCTCTGTGACCCCCTGACCAAGTGGCTCTTGCCAAATGTCTATGCTGCTGTATAAACCTTCTGACTTTTATGCTGTCAGCAAGAGGAAGCAGAAACAGCTGGGCGGGGTTGACTCTCCCACCGCCTCCTAGACATGCCCCACCTGGCAGACGCTTCAGCTCTTGGATCACAAGTGTTCCATCCAGAATTGGAGATGAGATCCCATTGCCTGCCCAGCTCCATAATCCAAGGTGTAAAGTGAAATCCGGGAATAGTGGCTCATGCCTGTAATCTCAGCACTTTGAGAGGCCAAGATGGGAAGATCATTTGAGCCTAGGAATTTGAGACCAGCCTGGGCAGCATAGGGAGACCCTGTCTCTACAGAAAATTTTTTTTTAAAGGGGGTAGGTTGGGCATGGTGGCTCACGCCTGTAATTCCAGCAATTTGAGAGGTTGAGGTGGGCGAATTACTTGAGGTCAGGACTTCAAGATTAGCCTGGCCAACATAGTGAAACCTCATCTCTACTAAAAATAAGGCATGGTAGCCCATGGCTGTAATCCCAGATACTCAGGAGGCTGAGGCAGGAGAATTGCTTGAATTCGGGAGATGGAGGTTGCCGTGAGCTGAGATTGCACCACTGCACTCCAGCCTGGGCAACTGAGCGAGACTCTATGTCAAAAGCAAAAACAAAAACAAAAACAAAAGAATGGGGATGGGGATGTGGTGGTATGCGCCTGTAGTTTCAGCCTACTTGGGAGGCTGCGGTAAGAGGATCTCTTGAGCCCAGGCGTTCGAGGTTACAGTGAGCTGTAATCATACCGCTACACTACAGCCTGGGTGACAGAGTAAGACCTTGTCTCAAAAAAACACGAAACAAACCCACACAAAAAACAAATCAAATAAAAAACCCCCCACAAAAAATAAGACGTTAAGTGAGAAGTATGTTTTCAAAAGGCATTTGGCAGGACTTTCTTGGTGGCAGGTGATAGAATGTCAATTCATAAGAAATTAGGCAAAAGAGAAATTCCTAGCAAGAACTCTGAGCAGTTTAGTGCCCATCTTTCCCTGCAAAACACAGAATAATAATAATAATAATAATAATAATAATAATAATAATAATTCCTGCTTATAACCCCATTAGCCGGGGGCCCAAACCTTGAATGATTTGTCTCATTAAATCCTTGCAAGCTGTGAGATGCCTAGGTTTGTTTGTTTGTTTTTTAGAGAATGGGTCTCACTCTCTTGCCCAGGGCAGAGTACAGTTGTTCGATCATAGCTCATGGCAGCCTTTAACTCCTAGGCTCAATGGATCCTCCTCCCTCAGTTTCCCAAGTAGCTGGGACTTCAGATGTGCAACACCTCATTCAGCTAATTTATTTTTTATTAGAATTTTTTTTTTTTTTTTTTAGAGACAGGGTCTTTTTATGTTGCCCAGGCTAATATCAAACTCCTTGCTCAAACAGTCCTTTTGCTTTAGTCTCCCAAATGCTGGGGTTACAGTCATGAACCATTGAGCTCAGCTACTGACGTGGCTAGTTTTATCGACCTTGTCTTGTATAGGGACAAACCAGGGCCTGGGAACCAGAATGCTGTCAGGCACAACCCAAAGGCCAATCTCTCTATGCATCAGGCTCCAAGCTGCCACCCTCTTCTGCCTTCTGGATTTGAGGAAGGGTAGACACAGGCATTTGTAAGAACCTTGCATCCTGGCATTGTGACAATTCTTTAGGGGAGCTGTGATGATCTCCAATTGACAGGCAAGAAAAGTGAAGCTGTCTCTGCAAGAAAGTATTTGTTTTACATTTAAAATAGCAGATGGATTATGTATTTTTCTTTATGGTTTTGGGATCAAACCCAGTCAGGCTGCAAAGGTGTCTATGACTGCGAGGACCCTGGAGGACTTGTGCGGAAGTCTTGCAAGCTGAGGATGGTAGCTCCCCATGATTCGCAGGTATCTGAACATATAAATGAATAAATTAACATTTACTGGCACCTTTGTTGATCAGACCCTGCGCTGACCAAAGTCACATTTGCCATCTCATTTAAGATTCACAGCAACTCTGGAGTAGTATTACGATTTCCATTCTACAGATGAGAAAATTGAAGCTCAGAGAGGATAAGTGTCATGCCCTGGATCACTGAGCTGGCAAATGCCAAGATAGAATTTAGACCCACAAATGTCACATTCTGGATGTGGGACTCATTTTGTTCATCCTCAATGGTTTTATTTGGAATGAACACCACAACTTCCTAGGTCCTTAGCCAAGAAGAGCAAAACAAACCACAGAAATACTTTATGTCCCACAGAATTACCGAATACCAGAGCTAGAAGGGCAGTTCAAGACTAGGAAATTTTGTATTCCTTGAATTTTGTGGAATTTCAAAATTCTTTGACACTTTTCTTAGAAAAATCTACACAGCACAGATACACAAAATCTTGTTTAAAGTCTGGGGGAAAATCACCCTTTCCTTCATTTTCCTGTGCCTTCATAGCCAGCCTGACTTAATATGATGAAAAGAAATGGTAAAAAAGAAGCTCACTAGACTATGAGCTTCTATATTATTAATAGTCAGAATTCTCCAGAGGAACAGAACCAATAGAATGTATGTGTGCAGATTTATTTTCAGGAATTAGTTCATGCAGTTCTAGGGAGTGGCAAGTCTGAAATTTGCACGACAGGCCAGCAGGTTGGAGACTCAGGGAGGAGGTGATATTGTAGCTAGCGTCCAAAGACAGTGTAAAGGCAGAATTTTCTCTTCCTTAGGGACCTCAGTCTTTTTTTCTTAAGGCTGTCAACCGATTGGATGCGGCCCACCCAAATTACAAAGGATAAGCTGCTTTCTTCAAAGTCTACAGATTGGAATATTAATCTAATCTAAAGAATACCTTCACAGTGACATCTAGACCAATATTTGAGGAAACATCTGGGTGCCATAGTCTAGCAAAGTTGACACATACAATTAACTATCACAGCTCTCTGCAAAGCAGAGCCTGGGTCTGATTTGCTCTGTGTCTCCGAAGCCTAGTGCCATGCCTGGCAGAGAGTGGCTGCTCCTGAAATGTTGGCAAATAAATGAGTCAAATTCCAAAGCTCCCAGAATGACCTTGGAGGAAACATGATGGAAGGGAAAGAAGGCTATGCTCAGTCCAGAAGATTAGATGTGATTCCAAGAAGCAATTGGGAAGCAAAGAGTTGTGGCTTGGAGAGGTGACATTCAGGGACTTTGGCAGAGGTGTGGACTTCCAGTGACCTTGCACGTGTGTCTTAGTGGAGCAACCCTGGTGGGAGCTCTGTGCCTGCTGAGACGCTGCAGAGCAAGGGCTGGAGTGGAAAGAGTCCTGGCCTGGCAGCGGGAGCTCCAGTTCCTGTGCTGTCTCTGGTGCTCATGCGCTGTGTGCCTGGCAGCTTCTCACCTCTCTGGACTCAGGTCCTGCCTCTGTGGAAGGGTCATGAACTGGCCATCTTCAGGCAGGCTCCAACCCACAATCAGATATGTTTGACCCAGTCAACATTTACAAAATGGTTTAAATAATTGCCAATATTTAAAAAGTTGGCAGATTTTGGCCCAGTGCAGTGGCTCATGCCTGTAATCCCAGCACTTTGGGGGGCTGAGTTAGACAAATCACCTGAGCTCACAAGTTTGAGACCAGCCTGGGCAACATGGGCTCTACAAAAAATACACAAATTAGCCAGCTGTGATGGTACACACCTGTAGTCCCAGCTACTTGGGAGGCTGAGGGAGAGGATCATTTGAACCTGGGAGGCAGATGTTGCAGTGAGCTGAGATCTTGCCATTGCACTCCAGCCTGGGTGATAGAGCCAGACCCTGTCCCAAACAAACAGAATAATTATATAAAACAATGGGCAGATTTCACATAAAAAATGAGGATTTTCCCTGAAAATTTCCCTGAAGTTAGGCCAGCAGCTCAAGGCTCGACTTTATCTGGTAGCTACCAGCAGACAGAGGAGCCACTGTGTCCTTAGTTGGGGAAAGCCCTTGTCCTGTCCAGCATGAGGCTCCCATTGCTGTGTGACCTCCCCAAGGCTGAGGTTGCAATTTGCTCCCAGTTATCACTGAACTCACATGGTAGGTTTTCACTCATCTTTATAACCCACAGGCCCCTGGAGACCTTGGAGCTTATAGAGCTTGTTCTAGATGCTCTCCAAGGTCTCCAGGTCTCTTTCTACACAGATGCCAATATGTTCCTCCAACTGGGCCCTAACATGTGTCAGGCATAATGCTAGGCAGTTTATGTGCATCTCAGAGGCAAAACATTCCAAGATTCTTAATTAAAATGCTGGCCAGGCTTGGTATGGAGCAATCACAGGGTGGAGCTGGCACAGAGTGGGACGGAGCAGCGAGAGGAACAACATCGTCTGGTTAATTGCATGACTTGCAGTCTGAACAGCACTAAAACGATGTTCTCTCATGATCCAGCTCCCCTGAGAGTTCTTGCATAACATGCTTTCTAGATATATATCCCTAAACCTTTCCCAAAAGAGTTTGAGAAAATTTCATTTATTTCCCTGAGTCTGTCAAATGCCTGGGCTGGACCTTTGCACAGACATGGACACAGCTGTTCCCTCCTATGAGAGTGCACAGGCTGTAGCCTTGTGACCTGCTCTAGTTGACCTTTTAGGGCCCACTCTTGCTCAAGAATCTATGGCTGTACAGTAAGAAGTAAATCTCCAAATTGTGTTTTCTACAACTCTGTTGGTGGCAAGAAATCTAATTTGAAATACATCAGGTGCAAGGGAAATTTTATAGGTAGAGTTTTACCCATACCTGACTTTAAGTAGTTTGTGGGACAGTGGATGATAAGACATAGTTCTAGATCTCAAGAAGCTTGTGCTTTTTCCCATCGGCAAGGGAAATTGCCCTTTCTATGCCAACAAAATTACATTTGATGTTGGCATAGAAAGAATATGGGATTTGGGGCCAGGAAGTCCTGGCTTTGCCATGTACTAGCTTAGCAAATAGTACAAAGTCTCTAAAGTGGGGACATTGACCCTCCGTTCCTTGCGTGTTTGTTTTGAAAGTGGGCATGATGTATGTAAAGTGTCCACCACATTGTTACCCGTCACACACTAAGAGCTTAACAAATGACAGCTGTGGTTGTTCTTATTACCATAGCCAGTAGATGGTCCTGGAGTTGCAGAGATCCCTGTGGTCGGATGGGTGCGGGAGGTTTTGGAAAGGAGCTGGGGTTTAGCTGGGCCTTGGAGGATGGGTAGGATGTGGGTGGGTTGTTAGCACTGCAGGTGAGGGAATGGCGTGTGCATGGGCAGAGGCAGAGGTAAGCACAGTATGTCCAGGGGACAGATCAGACTGGCTTGGCTAGACAAGAGGGTTCACATGGGGGCAAGGGGTTAGAACAATACCTGGCCTTTGTGACAGCTGGTTAGAAATGCCCCGTGGTCCTCTCTGAAATGTTTGCCCCCTTGCCAAGTGGAAATTGGCATTCCTTACTCTGGCCAGATACTTTTCTCCCCCTTGTCTGCCCACCTGTAGGTGTAGGCAGTGGAGCCAATGAATTGCCCTTATTCTCTGCCAAGTTTCCAATTAAGAGATGTCATACCTGGCATTTCTATGGAGCCGGCCTAGGAGCATGTCCTGAGTGTGGGTCAGTCAGGCCCAAGGAGCCCACCGACGTGCAATGTCCAGGGACAATGGAGCAGGCCGGGCTGGGGGTCCTCTGACTAGAAATGGCTGCTTCCCAGCTTTCTTTCCCTGTTTCTGTGTAGACAAAAGAACTGGAAATTCAGAGAGGGAACTCTTCATTCTGGTACACAGAATATTTTGCTGGGAAAAGCTCAGAGAAGCCATCCAGTGCTTAGCCCAACTTCACATCTGACTTTGGCTGCAGAAAACACTGCAGAGCTTTCTGAATCGGTGGTTGCAGCTTCTCCTCGCGGACCCCCAGTGCGGGGGCTCGCTCCCTCCACAGCAGTCCTGCTTCTGTTGACAGCTTTAGCAGTTTGCAAGCTTGTCCTTATTTTGAATTATGTACCAATACTCCTTGTGTTTTCTTGTACTGCTTTTTGTTTTATTTCTGTTTATGTCTAGTTATTGGGATGGATAATGTTATCTTAATAGCACTTAACAGAGAGAGCCTAAACTCTAGGAAGGGAGATGTGTGAATTAGAAATGCAATGCAGGCCAGGCATGGTACTCACACCTATATTTCCAGTACTTTGGGAGGCCAAGGCAGGAGGATTGCTTGAGTCCAAGAGTCCGAAACCAGCCTGGGCAGCATAGTGAGTCCCCATCTCTACAAAAAATACAAAAATTAGCCAGGCCTGGTGGCATGCACCTGTGGTCCCAGCTACTTGGAAGGCCAAGGAAGAAAGATTGTGTATGCCCAGGAGGTCAAGGCTGCAGTGAACCATAATTATGCCACTACACGCTAACCTGGGCAACAGAGCAAGACACTGTCTGAAATTAAAAAAGAAATGCCATGGAGAGATTGAGAGGGGAAGGGAGGAGGGAAAATTTTGGCTGAGGGTAGAGGCAAGACTTTCTCAGGTTCCACACTGGGTGCTCATCTTCAGGGGTCTCGTGGAGGCATGGCCAATAGGGAGAAAACCACCCAAGTTGTGGGATTGGAGAGCAGGCTTTCTGGGGGTGACTCTTCTTATACCCTCCTTCTCCCCTGACCATGACAACCATCTTGTTTGTTTTCATCCCGGAGATAAAGAATGAGTTTGGTCTCTCTCATTCAGGAGAGTTCTCATGAAAGGAAATTTCCTTCCATGAGGTAAGTAAGGCTTAGTCCCTGGCCACAAGGAGATCATAGTCTAGAGTAGAAGAGCACTCTGTCCTGGGATGGGGTATAAGTATCAGCCAAGAGAAGAAAGCCGAAGGCCCGTACCCCAGTCTGAGGCATGTATCTTTCCACCCTCTCATCACCACCTCTAGTCCTCTCCTGTACTTTGCCGATAAGATCAGTAGTCATTTTTATCTTTTCCATTTCTAGCACTCTCTGATAGTAACACTTTACTGAATACTTAGCTCATGGTAGGTCCTGTGCTAAGTGCTTTTCATAGACGATTACACTTAACCCACCAGGAAAGGATTGCTCTTCTCTTTCTTTCATGGCTGAAGAAACTGAGGACAGAAAACTGAGAGGTGAACTAACCTGCTCCAGGTCACACAACAAGGAGGGGGAGAGGCAGACTGTGAATCACAGTCAGCTAACCATGCAACCTCCATTTGTTCCCCACATAGCAGTCTGAATACCTGATAGATAATACCACAACAGGTTTCTCCCAACAAATTAGGGTTGGTTGGGGAAGAGTTATTGAGAAGGAGAATAAATGGGAGGGGGGCGTTACAAATTGTGAAAAGCCTTCTATTCCATGGATTCCATTTGGATTCAATCTATTGGCATAGGGAAGCATTGCAGTGTTTTAAAGAGAGCAGTTATATCAGATTTGCATTTAAGGACTATGTTTCTGGAAGTGTTGTCAGAGAATTGATTGCACAGAGGAAGGTAGAGGCAGTGGGCATGTGCAGTGGCTCACACCTGTAATCCAAGCACTTTGAGAGGCCAAGGTGGGCAGATTACTTGAATCCAGGAGTGCGAGACTAGCCTGGCCAACATGGCAAAACCTTCTCTCTACTAAAAATACAAAATTTAGCTGAGCATGGTGGCACATGCCTGTAATCCCAGCTACTTGGGAGGCTGAGGCACGAGAATCGCTCAAATCTGGCAGGTGGAGTTTGCAGGGAGCCGTGATCACACCACTGCACTCCAGCTTGGGGGACAGAGTGAGACTCTGTCTCAAAAAGAAAAAAAAATAAAGGAAGAGAAAAGAAAAAAGAAAGTGGAGGCAAAGAGACGACTAGGAGGCTGTTTGACTTTCCAGGCAAGAGGTAAGGGAGTGAGAGAACACCCTTTGGACTAACGGGTACCAGGCACAGTGCTACTACTTTGTCTAATAATTACATTTGATCTTTACAACAATTTTGTGAGGTGCAAATTGCAGCAGTGTTTCTCAACTCTGGCTGCCCCCGTAATTACCTGGTGAGCAGTAAAACAGTGATTTTCCAAGTGTGGTCCCTAAACTAGCAGCATCAGCAATCCTGGGGACTAGTTTACAATGCAAATTCTCCAGCCCCACCTCAGAACTACTGAATCAGAAACCCTGAGGGTTTCTGTTTGAACCAACCCATCAGGTGACTCTATGTGAATTCCTGTGTAAGAACCACTGGATGCAGGTTAGGTGTCTTCTCTAACCTGGAGATTCGGTCACATGGTTCCTCCCCCCTTCCCAAAGCAAGTGGCTGGTCTGAGGTTGTGAAGGCATCGACGTTGTTCCAGAGGCACTAAGAGAGCTGCTGGATGGAATACTTCAATCAGGAATTTATTAAGTGCCACGTGTGCACTCAGTGCTCTCAGGAATTCGAAAGTTAGGTCTCAGAGCCTACCTTCAAGCCATTTAAAGTATGTTACTTGTTCATCCATTCATTCCATAAATATTTTTTGAGCACCTATCATGGGTCAGGCACAGTGCTGGATGTGGTGAACAGGATACACACTGAACTGTGAACAAGACAGATAAGGTTGTCACTCTCAGTGTCTTAATCCTACGTGGGAAAAATAGAAGGTGAACAAGTGAACAATGACATACATTTAAAACGGTGATATTTACTAGGAAGGAGAGGAAGAAAGGTCAAATGTCAGAGAATTGGAGAGAGGTGGGAGGCAGGGGTGGGTATCTCTCAGAGAAAGGGTGATTTGAACTGAGACCTGAATTACAAGACAGGCTTGCAAAGATCTGTCACAGGGGATTCCAGACAGAAAGCAGGAGGTTTGTGCAAAGGTGCTGAGGTGGGTGGGAGCTCCGTGAGTGTGAGGTGGAGGCCGGAAGTCCACGTGGCTGGATTTTGGTGGGGGACAGAGTCAGAGGCTAGCGTGGATGAGCACAGCAGATGGGCACCAGTGGTCCAGGTGAGGACTTCAGAGGTCAGCCTCTGAGAAAGCCTGGCAGTTCACACAGGACTCAGAGATTATCTCCAGGCTGGCCAGGCCCATTCCTGTGATCCCCACACCTGGAAATCATGGGATCTGTCTTTGGTTCCTGAGATCCACGGAACCTGTGGACTCTTCCAATCCAAGCTCAGTCTCCAGGAAACCCATCTGTGTGTCTTTCTTTTTCTCATTCTCTTTCTCTTTTAAAGGGAAATAAACCAGGGAAAGACCTCCTTCCAGAAGAGGAACCTGAAAGCCTGTTGAAGTTTTTATAAGGGTCACACTTTCTGAAACTCCAGTGTTAGAGATGAATCCTCTAGTGCCTAAGTCCAGCGTTCCAATTTTACAGGTAAAATTGTGGCCCAGAGAGTAGGGGCTTGCCACTGTAGCCAGAAGATTGCTGACCACATTTTAAAATTTTTTTTAGAGATGGAGTCTCACCATGTTGCCCAGGCTGGTGTGCAGTGGCTATTCACAGGTGCACTCATAGTACATCATATCCCCAACTCCTGGGCTTTCTTCACCTATGTTTCAAAGTTTCCTCAAGTTACAAGTCATAGAGCCTGAATGACCTCAGGTTCTCTGACTCCAAGGGTACTGCGTGTCCTTCCAAAGCCTGACTGCCTGTCCTAATTACAAGGGAAAAATGCAGGATTCCCACCTCGACTTGCAAAAATAAGGTTATATGTTAAGCAATCCTTGTGCCTCCGTCTCCCAAGGAGTTAGAAATACAGGTGCATACCGCTATGCGTGGCTCTGACTACAGGTTTAACACTTGATCATTTTGTATTAGACATCGAGTTACTGACTCTCGGCTCCAAACCCACCCTTTGCTACTCTGCTTTATGATGCTAGGGCTGGGACTCTGCAAACCACGTTTCTACCCTGTCCACTGGCTCTGAGTTTAGGTTCTTGGATGGGGCGTGAGAGGAAGAAAGCCTTGGGTATTTCTGCGTCCTCTGTCCAAGAACGATCCCAGCAGCAATAGTGGACTCTGGAGTCCCCTTGGTTTCAGGTGGCAGATGTTTCACACTCCTAGGATCAGCCTCATTGCACCCCCGGTACCTTCCAACTGGAGCCCCTTCTTTAGACATCTGCATTGAAGCCCCAGAAGGCCTCCCTCCTCAGAGATTCTAAATTCTAATAATCCCAGTCATTTCTTCTGTTTCCCAGCCCTCGGGCTGGGAGCTGCTTTGTCAGTTGCTACTCTTACATTCCTCAGTGCTCCCTTTTTATCTGCCCAGTACTTGTTTAACGATTCTTTGTATCAAGGTCTCTCTGTTAAAATAACTTGTAGAGTTTCTGTCTCCTGATGGGACCCTAACTAGACACCATTTATTTCTTTCAAATACAGTTTAAAAAGCCCCATTTGCATCCTTTTCCCTCCTCTGGTCTTTATTCTTATCTTGTGAAGCAGAGTGTCTTAATGTTATCGGGGAAACTGAGGCTCAGGCAGCTTTGGCCATGTTTCGAAGTTCCTTCAAGTTGCAAGTGGTGGAGCCTGAAGGACTCCAGGTTCTTTGACTCCAGGAACACTGCCCGTTGTTCCAAAGCCTGACTGCTTGTCTTAATCACAAGGGAAAAATGCTGGACTCTCACCTTGACTTACAAAACTGAGGCTATTGTGTGCGTTATTACAAGCATTATAAAAATTATGCTTTAAATGATATGTTCCTTGGAAATGAAAAGACAAGAACTAGAATTTGTTAATACGTCTTCATAATAAGTTCCAAAATCTCAATAAAATAGGATGTTCTATGAGGCTTGCAGTACTAAAAATAATTTACTGTGAAAATGATGTAGGTTCTTGTTTATTTTTTGTTCTTCTCTGTAAGACATTTTATTGGTTGTATATTTTAGGGGCAAGTAATTTAGTTGTATATTTTTCTGTATGTCTTGTATTTATAAGAGTTTTGAAGTGCATAAATAATATGTATGCTCATCTGTATTATCAAGAAATAGGGTTTCTCTTTACTTGAATATTCTGTTGGAGTGACTGTAATTGTTATGTTGGTTAATAATTTGAAAATAATTAGAATAGTGTGGCTAACATGTAGTATTTACAGTGTGCCATGCGCTGTTCTAAGTGCTTTACATATATTAAATGAACTTTTATAATTTCCACAAAAACCCTGAGAGTGGATAGTATTATAATCTTTTTAACCAGTGATATCATTTTTTTTTCCATTGATACCATTAAGGCATGGGGAGAATAAGAAACATGTCCAGGGTCACACAGCTGACAAGTGTGAGAGCTGGGAATTGAACCATGATATCTGGCTCCAGAGTTCTTGCTCCTATGCTGTATACTGACTCTAAGATCACTTCTTTTTTGAATCTGCAGTTATCATAGTCAGGTTATTCATGAGTGCTGGAGAATAAGAAAGAGAATGGCAAAGCCAAGTGGAGCATATAAACATGATGGTACAGTGCTACTTTAACAAAGGGATACCCCCACCCCTAGTGCTTAGAGAGTATGATGGATTGATTGTATTAATAGCCCCAATTATTCATGCTTCTTTTTATTTTATTTTATTTTATTTCATTTTTTGAGACAGGGTTTTGCTCTTGTTGCCCAGGCTGGAGTACAGTGGTGTGATCTCAGCTCACTGCAGCCTCTGCCTCCCGGGTTCAAGCGATTCTCCTGCCTCAGCCTCCCGAGTAGCTGGGAGTACAGGCATGTGCCACCCCACCTGGCTGATTTTTGTATTTTTAGTAGAGATGGGATTTCACCATGTTGGCCAGGCTGGTCTCGAACTCTTGACCTCAGGTGATCCACCCACCTAGGCCTCCCAAAGTGCTAGGATTACAGATGTGTGCCACCATGCCCAGCCTTACTGTTCTTTAAACTACTTGCTCCCAGTAGCCTTCCTTGCTGATGTCCTTTTTTTTTTTTTTTTAAATATTCCAGTTTATCTTTTGTTAGTAAGACCCTATATTTAAGGGTAAGTGATGCATAGAGTTTTCAAATTCTGTAAGTTCAGAGCCTCTGATATTGGACTCCCTGGGTTCAAATTTGGACTCTGCCCTTGATCAGCTATGTGGTCTTGGGAAATTTACTTAATCTCTGTAAGCATCAGTTTTCTCCTAAGCAAAGTCAAGGTAACAGTACCAACCTCATAGCATTGTTGTGAAGATTGAGTGATGAGAGACATGTAAAATGCTAGGCACAGTGCCCAGCAAGAAGTAAGCACTCAGTAAATGTCAGCTGTTGTTGGTACCTGATAAAAGAGAATACCTGCCTAGTGATCCTAAAAGAAACCACAATAGATGCTCATCATTATGCAGAACATAAAGAACGTAATTAAGAACTTGGCAACTGAAAAAACATAGCATACAGTTTCATACCTATTGTGTGATCCTAGGAACAAACCGCTTGTTCTTTTTCCTTTAGTTAGTATTCAAAATTAAGGGAAAATTGCCCACTTTCGATATCTGGGCATTATAAAAATGGGTCACAGTACAAAGCCTTCCACAGTCAATTAGTGTTGAAATGGTCACGTCATGGCATTAGTGGCTCTTCCCTGCTCACCCTAGCTGACAGTTGTCTCTCCCCTCTTGAAGATTTTGGTATGGGATGTGTTGTATGATCAGTGATGTGCAGGCCTTTGTGGCTCAAAGCAGGGTGAGCTTTTTGAGGTATGAGACCACATCTGATTCACCCCCTAGGATATCACTGTGCTTGACACGAAGAAGGCTCCCGTGAGTATGCACAGGATAGAATCAATCAGGTTGTGAGGACATAGGGGGAAATAGAGGTTTCCTAAGAATTGGGAAACAGACATTTACACATGGAGAGTTGAACTTTAAATTCCACACATAATGGATCAGAAAAGAGAGGTGCAAAAATGTAGTGATTTTAGCATGAAGACTCAGGTCACCTGTCTTGGTTAGCCTGGGCTGCTGTAACACATTATCATAGACTGGCTGGCTTAAAAGAGAATATTTCTTGCAGTTTTGGGCTAGGAAGTTCTACATTAGGGTGTCAGCATGATTGAGTTCTGTTGGGGGCTCATTTTGTGGTTTTCTGACGGCCGTCGTCTTGCTGTGTCCTCACATGGTGGAGAGTCGAGAGAGGACGCAAACTCCTATCTCTTCCTATGAGGGCACTAATTCCATCATGGTGGCTCCGCCATCATGACGTAATTACCGCCCAAAGATCCCATCTCTAAATATCACCACATTGGGGTTTCAAAATATCAATTTTTGGGATGGGGGTAGGGGACACATTTAGTACACAACCACTTAATACCTTACTTAGGATTAACCTTTAAAGAGAAAGTGGGACCATCAGAAGATGGTGCCGGCTGGTGGTGTCAGTGGTGGTTTGTCAGACTTGGCGGGGTGGCAAAGGGGGTCACAGATGACAGATATTGCCAGGATCCCACCCAGCTTTCATCAGGGTGGGAATCATAACTGGTTCCTGGGTCCATTGGTCAAGTCATGCCCATGGTGGAGGTAGTCACCATTGACTATGTAAGCCTGACACCACCCAGGCTCCAGTTGCATGCTCACCAAGCCTGTGGGTAAGCCTGCCTATGGGGAAATCATGGAGTGGTGATATGGACTCAGGTATTCTTGTTCTTATGTGTGGTGGGTGGAACAAAAGATGCCTACATCTTCATCCCTGGGAACTGTGAATATTCTGTGTTACATGGCATAGGCAAATTAAGGTTGCAGATGGGATTAAGGTTTCTAGTCAGTTGACTTTAAATTAGGGAGGTTATTCTGAATTATCTGGGTGGGCTCAAGGTAATCACAAGCATCCTTAAAAGTGGAAGAAGAAAGAAGGAGGCAGAAGAAGAGTGAGGTGGGAAGATGTGATGTGAGCTGAGAAGAATCCAGCCCACTGTTACTGGCTTTGAAGATAGAGGAAGGGGCCATGAACCAGGCAGTGGAGGCAGCCTCTAGAAGCTGGAGGAGCAAGAATAGGGATTCTCCTTAAGAGCCCCCAGAAGTCATAGTCTTGCCAACAGTGTGACCCATGCCAGGCTTCTGATCTACTGAACTGTAAGGTCATACGCTGGTGGTGGTGTAAGCCACTAAATTTGTGGTAATTTATTACAGCAGCTATTGAAAACTAATACACCACAGCAATGACTCCTTAGTGTAAATGAGTAAATTAACATTTTTATTTGTTTCAGCTTCAAGGTATGTGGTTTAAACTCTCCATGGGATGGTACAATCTGATTTCTGACTCTGCAAAGCTGACCCGACTTTGCCCCTTGCAGTGAACTGAATGTTTGTGTCCCCTCAAAATTCAAATGTTGAAATCCTGCCCTCAAATGTGATGATATTAGGAGGTGGAGCCTCTGGGAGGTGCTTAGGTCATGAGGGTGAAGCCCTCATGAATGGCATTTTTTGCCCTTGGAAAAAGGACCCCAGAGAGAACTCTGTTTTTTTTTTTTTGTTTGTTTGTTTGTTTTTTTTTTGCCATGTGAGAATACAGGGAGAAGATGGCCGTCTATGACCCAGGAAGTCCTCACTAGACACCAAGTCTGCCAGTACTTTAAACTTGGATTCCTCAGTCTTCAGAACGGTGAGAGGTAAATGTCTGTTGTTTAAGGCACTCGGTCTGTGGTATTTTTGTTACAGCATCCTGAGCACACTAACATATGCCTGGCATACTCTCCACTAGGACACTGTAAGAGTCACCATCACATATTGGGAGCATCTATGTGTTGAGTGCTTTACCAGTGTGTTGCCTAGAATTCTCTCTATAGCCCTATGAATTAGGTATGGTTTTGCCCATTTTATAAATGCAATGATTGTGGTTCAAGTTGAGCCACACAACCACAGTGATGTGATGTGAATTTAAACCCTGGTCTGGGCTCTCCACTCATGTTCTTTTGAATACCCTCACTGCCTCACTGCCATGCTGTCTCTGAGAAGACGCTGTCTCTCTGGGAACCAACCGCCTCATTCATGGCATGATGCGTGAAGAAAAGCAGCTGGACAGGAGTCGGACAGAAAAATCTCCCATCAAGACACTGCTTCCTGCCAGGTCTTGGAATTGCCACCACTTTCCCCTCTCCAACTCCTGCGGCCCCAATGGAGGAGGAGGATGAGGAAGACTGGGCACTGCTGGTAGGTGGCCCTGACGAGGCCGACAGAGGTGCACCTGCCACCCCTGGGGCCCTGCCAGCCCTCTGTGACCCCAGTCACCTGGCACACCGGCTTTTGGTGCTATTACTGATGTGCTTCCTCGGCTTCGGCAGCTATTTTGGCTATGATAACCCTTGTGCCCTTCAGACCCAGGTTAAACAGGATATGCAAGTGAATACCACGGAATTTGTGCTGCTGTATGCCTGGTGTTCTTGGCCCTATGTAGTTTTGCGTTTCTTTGGTGGCTCTTTTATAGACCAAGTATTTGGAATATGATGGGGCAGAATGGTTTTTAGCTGCTTTGTTTGCATTGGACAGGTTGTTTTTGCTCTGGGTGAAATATTTAATGTGTTTTGGCTGATGGAATTTGGAAGGTTTGTATTTGGGATTGGTTCAGAGTCCTTAGCAGTTGTTCTGTTGTACGTATGCTGTGAGCTGGTTTAAAGGCAAAGAATTAAACCTAGTGTTTGGACTTAAACTTAGCATGGCTAGAATCGGAAGTACAGCAAACACGAATCTCAAGGGATGGCTGTATTCTAAGATTGAAGCTTTGTTAGGTTCTGCTGGTCACACAATCCTTGGGGTCACACTTGTGATCAGGGGTGTAACGTGTATTCTTTCACTAATCTGTGCCTTGACTCTTGCCTACTTGGATCAGAGAGCAGAGAGAATGTTTCACAAAGAACAAGGAAAAACAGGTGAAGTTGTTAAATTAAATGATGTAAAGGACTTCTCCTTACCCTGTGGCTCATATTTATCATCTGTATCTGCTATTGTGTTGCTGTGTTCCCTTTTCCTGGACTTGAGAAAGTTTTCTTTACAGAGAAATGTGGACTTTCTTCCCACATTTGGTAGCACGTGCAATTAACAGTGTTGTAGATGTCATATCAGCTCCCATGTCCTCGGTATTTGGGCTCCTGGTGGATAAAACAGGGAGTAACATCATCTGGGTTCTGTGCATGGTAGCAACCACTCTTGTGTCCCATGTGATGCTGGCCTTTACAATGTGGAACCCTTGGATTGCTAAGTGTCTTCTGGCAATCTCCTATTCATTGTTTGCCTGTGCATTGTGGCCAGTGGTGGCATTTGTAGTTCCTGAACATCAGCTGGGAACTGCATATGGCTTCATGAAGTCCATACAGAATCTTGGGTTGGCCATCATTTCCATCATTGCAGGTTTGATACTGCATTCTCGGGGGTATTTGTTTTTAGAAGTTTTCTTCACTGTTTGTGTTTCTTTGTCAGTTTTATCTGTGGTCTTACTCCATTTGGTGAATCGTACCCAGGGTGGAAACCTAAATTATTCTGCAAGACAAAGGGAAGAAATAAACTTTTCTCATACTGAATGAGAAGTTTAAATGAACATGTCATGAAAATGGGCTTAACACATCATCGGTTTGAAAACCTCCATTTTGAAAAATGTAGAGTTCAGTCATTAGAAAAAAATAACGGACTGGAAAGTTATATTTACATCCAAATATACCTATTTCAAAGTGTATTTGTGAGGATTATTTTAGCCTGTGTCTTTTGTATTGTGTATTGCTGAAGAATTCTACTTTTAGTAGGCTAATCAATAATGTAAGGGTTAGAAAATTGCTCTGGAACATCCAGGTGAACTTCAGGAAGGACAGTGAAAAATAGAAAACATTGGAGCTTCTGTTGAGATAGTCTTCATTAAGTATATACCTTAGGGATTCCACCTTTTCTTTATCTTATAGCAGGAAAAGAACTTTTGAGGGGACTAGAAGGGCTGTGTTATACAAAATAAACAATGGCATTGTCATCGGCCTTCCTTTTAGTGATAGGGCACAATGCTAGGGAATATGTGAAGATGTTTTTATGAACTCTCTTTCTGATCATGACCAGGAGCTTGCACTCTATTCCGTAGTTATGTGGATTGCTGAGCAATGACTCTTTTGAATTTCCTATTTCTGTGTTACTGAGGACCCCAATCACTTACGGACATAATTTTATAGTATGAACTTTCTGTACAGTTTTTCTTATAGTCTAATTAATAACTAAAAAGTGTCCTTCAAATTATGATAATTGGTTATTTATATGGATAAATAAAAACACTGTACAAGGAGTACTTCATGTCTTCTTTTGATTTTAAAAAATACAAAAACACTGATTTTAACTTTTATTCATACAGAAGATTATCAAGAAGAAAAACCCAAGTTAGCATAAAGAAAACTTGCCCAATTACAGTCATTGAAAGATTACAGGGGTAGCTTTTTCTCCAGAGTAGAACTTTAAATAACATTTGTGGTTTTTTAAATATTAAACAAAATATGAATATGAAGCTTCTCTGCTAAACTTTAAAGAGTTTTTAATGTAAATGCTTCCTGAATTAAGCTGTTTTTCAGCCTTAACATATTATTTGTTCAGGTCAAGGAATGCAGAAATTTTAGAAAAAATATTAAACCAGTGTATTTGGCTGATTATATTGTTTAAAGTACATGGCATGACATTGTAAACTTAAATGTTCGGGAACAGATTGAAAGCATGTTCATTAAGCAAGATAGCTTGGTAGCTTTATTTACATCAGTTTTTCTGACTTACAGTTTATTATGTTGATATGGTTTGTCTCCGTGTCCCCACCCAAATCTCATCTTGAATTGTAATCCCTACGTGTTCGAGGGACGGACCTGGTGGGAGGTGATTGGATATTGGGGCAGTTTCTCTCATGCTGTTCTCGTGATCATGAGGGAATTCTCATGTGATCTGATGGTTTAAAGGTGTAGCACCTCCCCTCCATGCTCTCTCTCTCCTACCGTCATGTAAGATGTGCCTGCCTTGCTTCCCCTTTGCTTTCTTCTGTGATTGTAAGTTTCCTGAGGCCTCCCCATGTGGAAGTGAGTCGATTAAATCTCTTTTATTTACAAATTAAAAAAAAAAACAGAAAAAAGAAAAATCTCTCATCTTCCTGCATAGTTGAGGCTTTCACCATGCCTAGGGAGAAGGGACTGGAGTATATCCCATGAACATTCTCAACTATTTGCAAAATGTTGCCAATATACTTCTACAAGCTGTGTTTTTAACTGCTTTACAAATTGTATATGCTTTGTTCTAGCCTGGTTTCTGTCATTCTCATTGATTTCTTTATTTTCTTAAATATTTCTGAATAAAAGAGCCACCTTTTAAGCCGAACCAGGTCTGATTAACCTGAACAAAGAGAAGGCAGCTGACAAATGGTCAGAGAAAGCTGATTAGGAAACGAACATCCTATATAGTAGAGGTTCTTCTTTATCATACATATAACTCTTGATGTAATGAGAATACATAAAATCAGCAGCAGCAAACCTGCTTGGTTTCACCTGCTGCCTCCAAGATTGTGATTGATCTGCAGAGCAGAGTTGAGAGCAGATATCATTTGTCTATGGTCTGTTCCAGTGGGATCATATGACATGTAATATCTGACTATGACTGTCTGAATCCTCCAGACTCACTTTGCCAAAGAGGGAACTACATCCTCAGGGTTGGAGTGACTTACCTAAGGTCTTTCCATGGCAAGGTGGCAGGGCTAGAGTTTAAACTCAGACTTGAGGCTCCAAGTGCACATCCTTTCTCCTGTGCTACCCCAGCCTCTTGTTTCCCTTACGTGCTAAGCTCAGTTCCTTGAATGTATTAAGAGTCAGCTCTGTAAGTGCTTCCTGAATGAAGCAGAGGTTGTGCACATAAGAATAGTGAATATAACTTTTTGTTTTCTGGCATTTTTGCTGGGTGACTGTAGGAAGCACTTGGCTTTCATCATTGGCCAACTTGGGATATCCACCCCTGGAAGTCATTTGATCACTTAAGCTCTCAACTCGCTCAGGAGGTAGCCTGCAAGGGCCTTGCAGCTTTGATCCAAGTTTTCCATCCAAAGTACCTGGCATTGATTATGTGCCAGGTACTTTGCTAGCTAGCACTGAGGATACCAAGCAGTCTGGGATAATCCAAACAGCCATGTAAATGGAGAGGCTCCTGATTCCAGCCAAGCCCCAAATTGCTGCTCTCTTTCTCAACGAAAAAAAAAAAAAAGAAAATGTGTCCTCCATTGTGGCTGGGCTACCTGAACAGGTCAAATGCTGGAATGCACTGATTGCTTTGAGGGGCAGGATCCTTTTTGGCTTCATCTTTTCATTTTGCTGCTGGACTTAAGGAGACTCAGTGTATATTGCTTATTATAAGCCTCAGCAGAGAATTTTTCAGTCTTGTCATCTTCCCCGTTCAGACTAAGGCCAGTGAATGCAATTCAGTTCTAGAAACAGTAATCGTGCAGCATTGTATCCAAGTACTGTGTCAGGAGTAGGGATATGGAAGTCAATGTGGGGCCATCTTCTCTCAGGGAAGGCATGATATCTGGCCCAACAGAGGAAGAGTTAACACAAAGCAGAGCTGTATGTGTTAAGCTGTGGCTACGTAGCCCAACATGGGCATGAAAGACACTTCTTTTTTGAATTCACACTGTGCGAAGCCTCATGCAGGCTGCCAGATGCTTTACGATCTGAATCATCATCAGCAAACCCTGTGACAGGGCAATGCTATTCCCATTGTACAAACAAAGAAACTGAGGCCCAGAGAGAAGAACCAGAGCATTGGAGTAAAAAGGTTCTGGGGGACCTGGGTTCAAACCTTAGCCACAAATCCTGAGACTCTGGACACTTTTCTCAGCCTTTCTGAGCCTCTGTTGAGTCATTTGTAAATGTAAGTAAGTGGTTGTGAGGTTCCATGGGAAGGTGCAGGTGTCAAGGGGTTAGCTTGGTGCTGAACAGAGTCACTGCTCTCATAGCTGAGAACATCCTGTGAGTGACAGAAGCTCAGGTGCCCCTCTCAGCTGAGTCTCATAGTTTCGAGAGTAGCAGTGGGTTACCCTATCATCCCTGAGGAAACGCCTGAAGAGATTCTGGAGGAATGTGTTTATTGGTTGTCCACTTCATTACTGATCTCGCTGGAGGGATGTCTGCATTGCCCCTCTCTGGCAGGCTTGGAATTGATGGATGAGAGGGGAGGGAAGAACAGCCTGGATGGTCTCCCTGTAAGAGCCTGGCCCAGAGTCTATTCGCTTGGGGGCAGCTACCCATGCAGTGGTGGTCCTGCGGCCTCCTAAACTCCTGACCTGTCTTACTACTCCCGTTTCCCACTTGGGAGGAAGTGACTGAAAAACCCCTTTGGCTAGACTGCAGGGCACTGTCTGGCCCTGGTTTTGTCCTGAGTGGCAAAGGGACTACCTGGGGAGACTTTTATTGATTTGGGATGGTTCTTCTTTTTCTTTCTTTTTTTTTGTCTCATTTTATTTCATTCAAGTGATGGGCTTTCTTCCCACTGCCTTTGAGACAACCCTCTGGAGAGTCTGGCTCAGGTCTTCCTCACTAATGCACATTGGCTCAGGGCGGCTTTGATGGATAGAGGCAATTTTCCTTGGAAATCAGCTGCAATATTGGCAGTTCCATGGGACATACATTACATTCCTTTCAGAGAGAGATTTTCTGTGGGGCCTTGAGAGGGAGTGAGCTATTCAAGAGGGAGTGGGAGAAGTTGAAGTCACCTGAAAGAAAAGGCATCTATTTAAATGTTTGGCATAGCTGCATCTCCTGGCGTATGGGTCCAGCCCACTCTTGCAAAGTGGCTCCTTTTAGAAAAAGAGGAGAACTTGTCCATGGCTTGTTAATGGTAGATAAATTAAAAGGTGAGGAAACAGAAGCATGTCCAAGTAGGACAGAGCCCCTGCCAGGTGCAAGAAGACTCACAGCCCCTGCACCCTAGAACTCTTGGTTTTCAACTGAGATACAGGAGACCCATTAATCAAAGGATGTGGCACACATGGTGGAAGGTGCCGGGCACTTGGGAAGAGCAGGGCACAGTCACCATTCTTGTCCTACTAGAACTCACAGTTCTGCTAGGGACACACATGCACAAATGGCCTCTTGGTCTAATCGGCAAGTATTAATAATAGCAGCTAAAATTTGTTCATAGTATGTAAAAGCATTGAGTAATTTACATTCACCAAAACTTTCCAAGGCAGATATTATAATTATCATCTCCATTTTACAGACAAGGAAACAGGCATGAGGAAGTGAGATAACTTGTCTCGGGTCATCCCTAGTGAGTAGAGCAGCTGGGATTCGAATGCAGGCCCTGCACTTTCCTTGCCCCTGCTCTGTGCCGCTGTGTTGGTCTCTTGCTGACCTCTAGAAATGCAGAGACATCTGAAAGCTCCAAGAGGTGCATTTGCTGGCTCTGAATCCCAGATCCCCCTTCAATCAGCCTAGCGCCCTTTCCCCCAAGCTCACTTCTTTCTGGAAACCTTGCCCTCCCTCTGTGTGGCTTATCTTGTTGTGGTGAAAGGGCAAGGTCTGGAGGCAGCAGGCTGTGGGGTACGGGGAGACATTGGTCGAGAGGAAACTGAAGTCTTCATCCCAGGAGCATTTGTTTGGCAAATCTGGGCCCGCTCTGGACCAGGCTCTGTGTTGGGTACTGGGATGTGCCGGTGAGGGGGTCCCTGCTCTCTCAGATCCCTGCTGTCTTGGATCTTACCATCTTTCTGGGGCACCAGGCAATAAGCAAACCAACACATGAAAACCCAGGTGGATGCTCTGCAGAGCACTAACATTGGATGCTGTGAGCACGGGTGATCGGTGTCGGTTTTGGGTTGGATGACCAGGTAAAGCCTCACACAGAAGTGACACTGAAACTGAGATCTGGATAGTAAAACAGAGTCAACCCAGGGATCATAGGAAGGAAGGGTGTTCCAGGGAGTGGAACCTGCGTGTGCCAAGGCCCAGGTAGGAGCAGGACGGGCAGGGCGTGTTTGAAGACAGAGGCTGTGCAGCTGGGAGCATGGGGGTGGGAAGGGCAGTAGGAAAGGAAATAAAAGAGGAGGCTGAATAATCATGTAGGGCCCTGTAGATCATGAGGAGGAGTCAGAGTTTTATTCCAGGTGTATTAGGAAGCCACAGATGCTGGAAGGCAGAGTAGGGACATGGTCTGCTGGGATGCTGCCATTCCATGGACACCAGCCCCTTGACCTTGGTGCTAGGCATTCCAGCAGGTGCAAACCTCATGGCAAGACAGTGAGGCCTGACAGCTAGAGCCCTGATCAGGGATCAGAATGGTGAGTCCATTCATTCTCTTGTTCTTTAAGCAGCAAACAGTGCTGGGCATTGATTATGTGCCAGGTACTTTGCTGGCTAGCACTGAGGATACCAAGCAGTCTGGGATAATACCCCTCTAGCCATCAGGAGTGCCCCTTCTGTGAATGAGACAGGGAAACGACTGGTCCAGCACAGGTCAGCAGGGGTGTGACAGTTGTTTTCCCCCTATGGCTAAAAGACACAGGCAGATCAGGCCCTCCAGCCTTTTGTGAAATGCTTGAGATACATTAAAAAATAACAGTAATCTTCTAACTATGAAGAAATCTTAATTAAGACAATACAAACAATTACAACACAATGTAATAAATATTAATGGAACAATTTATTGGAACATTTTATATTTATATATTAATATAATATTAATGGAACAATTTATATATTAGTTTGTCTGCTCTGCTCCAGGAGACTCATAGGGAAGGGAAATGAGTAGAAGCTGATTAGGGTGAGAAAAGCTTGGGGAAAGAAGAAACGGTGCTCAGGATCCTCTTACTGGAACACAGGAATGGGGAGGAGAGGGAAAAGGTCATGCTTGGAAAAAAAAATATTTTTGTCCTTCCTTTATACGAATGTCACAAATGAACGTTTTAGCCAAGACCCTTTTATATGCAGGGACATTAGGAGTGCTCAGAATGTATTAAGACCCTGGAAGTTACAGACTTAGAAGACCTGATTGAAGATCTGGCGGGGTAAAGAAAGAAACAAGATTAAAACCAAAACCAACTTTCTTCTAAATGCCAATGTGTATTGGACTTCCCTCTAGTGGCTACACACGAAATGACAAGTGTATAGGTCCCAAACAGAATGTCACATTGTTCTCCACTGTTTACTTAGCAATAAACATATTTACTGTGCTTCACACCGTGTACCTTCCATTTACACACCTGGCAAACACCGTCTCTTCCATGATATTCTCCTGTATCTCCATCCAGAAATAACTTCTACCTTCTCAGTTGTCATTAGTCATCCATCCAACTTTCCCTCATCTGCTGAGAAACTGTGATGTGCAGGACCTGCAGCTGTTATATTTCAGCCCCTACCTTACATTTGTGGTATCTGGGAGGACACATCCGTCTTCCCTGGGCACACTATGAGCTTCTGGAAGGCACCAAGTCTGACATATTACCCCCTGTGTTTAATAAAGGAGGAATGACACTAATTAGAACCAAAGCAAAGGTGGCCGGCCACTTGTGTCGTCAAAAGGGATGTGTGTGTGTGTGTGTGTGTGGCACAATTCACACAGAATTGGAATAAGAAATCATGAGTTGATGCTGCTGCTAGCTAACGTTTATTGAGTGCTTACAGGCCTGAGTGCTTAGACTTTCTGTACCTCAATTTATTCATCTGTCAAATGGAGCTAATAGTTCTTAGTGCACAGAGAACTATACAACGGTTAGCTGAGTTTCTGTGTATGCTGTCTTGTGGTTAAGAGGAGCCTGTGTCTGAATCTTGTTCTGCCATTTCCTTGAAAGTAGCTATGGCTTGTGGGATTTTAATAACCAAAATACCTATCTTGTTGTGATGAGTAATGATGATAATGCCTGGCATATATGAATAGCCCAATAAGCATTAAATTACTATGACAGTACTTGCCATGAAAAAATAAATGTTAGATATTAATCTTACCATCTCATTTACTTTGCCCAACAAAATACTGAATACTGCTATGATTGGCCCCATCATGTAATGAAGAAACTCAGGCACAGAGGGGTCAAGAGCTGGCCCAAGAGATGAGCCAATCTTTGAACACAGTGCCTGATTACAGAATTGCCCTCTTCACCCCTCTTTTCTGGCTGATATGACTGAAGAACATAGATCATAATATTAGAACATATTGGTGAGTTCTTGGGGTGCAAGTGTGCAGACAGAGCTAAGTTGTGGGGTGTGGGCTGGAGAGAGATGAATTGCTCAGATGAATAAAATAGTTTTTGATGTGGTAGAAGAGAGATAGAAGTAGGGAAAAGAAGAGAGGGGGAAATTAGTCATGCAATGTAGCAGGAGGCTAGTATTTGGGGAGATAAATACTAAATAATTTTTGTTTGCATTCTAAAAAATTGAGATATAATTCACACACCAAAAAAACTGGCCCTCTTGAGTGCAAATGAATGGTTTTTAGTATATTCACAAAATTGTGTGACCATCAGTTCTATCTAATTCCAGAACGTTTTTTATCTCTCTAAAATGAAACATCGTACCCATTAACAATACTCCCCCTTCCCCCACCTCACCCGCCAGGCCCTGGCAACCACAAATATGCTTTCTGTCTTTATGCATTTGCGTATTCTGGACATTATGAATGGAATCACCAACATGTGGTCTTTTGTGTCTGTCATTTTTCACTTAGCATAATATTTCCAAAATTCATCCATGTCGTAGCATGTATAAATACTTCATTTTTTTCAATGGCTCAATAATATTTCCCTGCAAAGGCAGACCACGTTTTGTTTACCTATTCATCAGTTGATGGGCATTTCAGTTGCTTCTTCCTTTTTTGCTATTCAAATAACACTAATATGAACATTCACATTCAGGTTTAGTGTGAACATATGTTTTCACTTCTCTTGTGTATACTTAGGAATGGAATTGCTGGGTCATATGGCAACTCTATGTTTATTTTAATTTCTGAAAAAGTGACAAACCATTTTCTAAAGTGGCCACACCATTTTACATTATCACTAGCTATGCATGAAGGTTGTAATTTCTCTACATCCTGGCCAATGCTTGTTATTTTTAATTAAAAAATTATAGCCATCATAGTGTGTGTGAAGTAATATATCATTGTGGTTTTGATTTGTATTTAATAACTAATGATATTGAGTATCTTTTCATGTATATATTGGCTGTTTATGTATATTATTTGTGGAAATATCTACTTAAATTTTTCACCCTTTAAAAATGGAATTATTTGTCTTTTTATTTTTGACTTGTAAGAGTTTTTAAAAATATATTCTGGATACAAGTCCCTTGGTAGATATACGATTTGCAAATATATTCTTCCATTCTGTGAATTGTGGCTTTTCTTTCTTAATAGTGTCATTTGAAGTACAAAAGTTTTTAGTTTTGATGAAGTCCAATTTTTTCACACTTGTGTTGCTTGTGATTTTGGTGTTATATCTTAGAAATCATTGCCTAACCAAGGTAATGAAGATGTATATCTATTTCTTTCTTCTAAGGGTTTTATAGTTTTAGCTCTTACATGTTGGTCTCTCATCTATTTTGAGTTAGTTTTTATATGTGTATAAGGTGAAGGTCCACATTCATTCTTTTGCGTGCCTTTAGATATCCATTACCATTTATTGAAAAGGCTTTTATTATCCCCATTGAATGGTCATGGCATATGCTGAAAATTAATTGACCATAACTGTAAGAGTGTGTTTCTGGGCTCTGAGTTCTATTTTATTCTTCTGCATGACTATCCTAATTCCGGTACTACACTCTCTTGATTACGACAGCTTTGTAATACGATTTAAAATTGGTAAGTATGAGTTCTCCAAATTTGTTCTTTCTTTTCAAGATTGTTTTGGCAACTTTGAGTTCTGGGCATTTCAATATGAATTTTAGGATCAGCTTGTTAATTTCTGTCAAAATGAAAGGTAGCTGGGATTTAACTGGGCTGTGTTCAGTCTGTAGGCTGCTCTGGGGAGTATGTCCATACTGGGGAGTGTGGCCATCCTCATGATAGTTAAGTCTTCCACTCTGAGAACATGGACTGCTGTCCTTTTACTTAGGTCTTTAATTCTTTTCAACAATATTTTGCAGTTTTAAATTTACAAATCTGGCACTTCATTTAAACAATGTATTCCTAAGTAGTTAATTCATTTTGATGCTCTTATTAATGAACTGGTTTTCTTAGTTTCATTTTCAGATGATCCATTGTTAGAGTATAGGAAGAAATACAACTGATTTTTGTGTTGTTCTTATATCCTGCCATCGTTGCTGAACTCATTTATCAGCTCTGTTTACAAGACAATGTCATCTGCATAAAGATAGACTTACTTCCTTATTTCCAATCTGGATGCCTTTTCTTTCCTTTTCTAGCTTAATGGTCCTGGTTAGAATTCCAGTACAATGCTCATGCAAGTGGAGAGAATGGATATTCTTCTCTTACTCCAGATCTTAAAGGGAAAACTTTCATTTTTTGATCATTAAGTATGAGGTTAGCTGTGTTTTTTTTTTGTAGATGGCCTTTAAAAGTTGAAGAAGTTCCCTTCTATTCCTAGTTAACTGTTCTTATCACAAGAGGCTTTTGTTGGAGATAGAATTCTTGAATGTTTTTCTTTCAGCAGGTTGAATATGTCACCCTGCTTTCTTTTGGCCTTCATGGTTTCTAATGAAAAATCTTAATAGAAATACAATTATTAATTAATTCATTATATTATTAATTATACTTCTTTTAAGACTTTCTCTTTGGCTTTGAACAATTTGATTATGGTGTGTATAAGTGTGGAGGTCTTTGAATTTATCATCCTTGGAGTTTGTGGAGCTTCTTAAAGGTGCAGATTAATGGATTTAAATCAAACTTGAGAAAGTTTTGGTTATTATTTTTTCAATTTTTTTTAACACATTTATCTATTTAACTTTTGGGATTCTTACTATGTGTATGTTGATACAATTGATAGTGTTCCACAGGTCTCCGAGACTCTGTTCAGTTTTCCTTATCCTTTTTGTTTATTTTCTGTTCCTCAGACTGGATAATCTCAACTTACTCATCTTCAAGTTTGCTGTTTTTTTTCTTCTGCTTTTTCAAATCTGCTGTAGAATCCCTCTAGTGAATTTTTCATTTTATTTATTTTATTTTTTAAACCTACATCTCTTAAGTCTGGGACAGTTATTATAATTTTTATCTCCAAAATTTCTGTGTGGTTCTTTTAAGAAAATGTATCTTATTTTTTGATAGAATAACACCCTATTCCCCTTGTTCACAGAGGATATATTTAAAGATCCACAGTGGATGCCTAAAAACATGCGTAACATCAAATACTGTATACACTATGTTTCTTCTATATCTATAATAAAGTTTAATTTGTAAATTAGGCACAGTAAGAGATGAACAACAAACAAATAGAACACTTCTAACAATATACTGTAATAAAAGTTATATGAATGTGGTTTCTTTTTCTCTCAAAATATCTTATTGTATTATACTCACTCAATTCTTTTGATGAGATGATACAATGCCTATGGGGTGAGATGAAGTGAAGTGAATGATGTGGGCATTGAGCTGTAACATTAGGCTACTATTGACCTTCTATATTCCTTAATCTATGCAGCCGTCCCTTACTTGCTGTAAATGCCTTGGTGCCACTTGTTTCAGGGACTCCCTTGCTGAAGTCTTTGTACAGGCTCAATGCTTTCTGGAACAACACATTGTCATCAATTGGAACATGTTTTCTGTTCATGTCTTCTACTCATACATTTAATACCTTTTCCATCTTAACTAAGCATTTATCACACACCGTGGCTGCAACTTTTGCAGTGTGATGTCTGACAGCAAAACTAGCATGAATTTCTTTTTCCTTCTCCACAGTTTCCTGGATAGATTAGTTCATACTGTGGATCATACCAATCTAAGCATACATATTTATTCCTTTTCTTATTAAGTAGAGAACTTTCACCTTTTTACTTAAAGGAAACAGTTTACAGCTTCTCTTTAGCACAGATGAATTGTTGGTTTCACCCCTCTTGTGCTTAGGGGCCGTTATTAAGTAAAATAAGGGTTACTTGAACATAAGCCCTATGATGTTTTCAGAATCGATTTGATATATGAGACAGTTACTAAGTGACTGATGGGCAGGTAGCCCATACAGTGTGGACACCCTGGACAAAGGGACGATTCATGTTCCAGGTGGGATGGAGTGGGAATGGCATTTGATTTTATTGTGCTACTCAGAAAGGTGCATAATTTAAAACTTATACATTGTGTATTTCTAGAATTTTCCACTTAGTATTTTTGGACTGTTGTGGACCCTGGATAACTACAACTGTGGAAAATGAAACCTTGAATATTTCTGTGAATAGCACAGACATCATCATCATCATCATCATCACCATCATCATCATTGTTTAAAATAATCCTATTATTGCTATTATCGTTTGGTGGCAGTCTGTGACCAAAGGTGACATTAAGATGACAAAATTTAGCCTGGACAGCACAGAGAGACCTTGTCTATACAAGTAATAAAAAATTTAGCTAGGCACGGTGGTACGTACCAGTGGTCTCATCTACTCAGGAGGCTGACGCAGGAGGATTGCTTGAGACCAGGACATTGAGGCTGCAGTGAGCTGTGATTGTGCCACTGCACTCCAGCCGGGGTAACGCAGTGAGACCCTGTCTTAAAACAAATAAACAAAAAAAGATGATAAAACGTATGAATTGTTTATTTCTGGAATTTTTCATTTAATATTTTTAGACCACAATTGACATGGATGACTGTAACTGCAGAAAATGAAACTGTGACTAAGGAGGAACTACCATATTATTCATTTGGTAAGATGTGGCTGAGTACTTTCTTTATAGTTCTTAACATTGTTTCCTTTAGTTCTTTTTTGTCTTTTTTGGAGACAGAGTCTCATTCTGTCACCCAGACTGGAATGCAGTGGTATGATCTCAGCTCCCTGCAATCTCCGCCTCCCAGGTTCCAGCAATTCTCATGCCTCAACCTCTTGAGTAGCTGGGATTACAGGTGTGCACCACCACGCCCAGCTAATTTTTGTATTTTTTAGTAGAGACAGGTTTTGCCATGTTGGCCAGGCTGGTCTCGAACTCCTGACCTCAGGTGATCTTTCCACCTCGGCCTCCCAAAGTGCTGGGATTATAGGCGTGAGCCACCCCGCCTGGCCTCCTTTAGTTCTTCAAACATATTTAAAATAGCTGATTTAAAGTATTTTTCTAGTGTTTCCAACTTCTGGGCTTCCTTAGGTATAGTTTCTAGTGACTACATGTTATCCTGTGTGTAGGCCATACTTTATTACTTCTTTTTATGCTTCATATTTTTTTGTTGCTGAAAACTGGACATTTAAAATAATATGTCATTTTTGAAAATCAGGTGCTTTCATTTCTCCAGGGTTGTTTTTTGTTGTTTATCAGTTTAATTACTTTATTATTGTTGCTGTTTGTTTACTGTGTTTGTTTATTGTTGTTATTATTTAGTGTTATTGTTGTTGCTGTTGGTTTGTTTAGTGACTTCCCTAAACGAATTCTGTAAAGTCTCTGTTCTTTGTTGTTTGTGGCCATTGCCATCTCCGCTTGATTAATTTAGTGATCAACGAATAATTTGGCAGTTATTTCCTTAAATGCCTGGGACCGGTGAGTCTCGTAGACTATAGCTAAGGGCTCTTTGTGTGTTTGGGACATGCATTCAATGCTAGTGTGTGTAGCTTACAATTCTGCCTTAGCTTTTGCTACCTGTTTACACAAAACTGCAAAGTAAGTGTGAAGTGAGAGCTTAGGGCAGAGTTGAGTCTTTCCTGGGCATGAGCACAGCCTCACACATGCATGTGACCTTCCTTTTTAAGTTGTTTGATCAGCTTATTGTTTGTCCCAACTGCTATTTACTGCCTCAGGCAGCTACCATGTTTAACTATTGCCACTAAATATTTTTCATAAATGCCCACTGGGAAAGCTCTGAGTCAGTCACATAAAGACAAGTCCTGCAAATAAAGTTTTCTAGTGAACTACTAGAGAGTTCAAATGGTCTCAATATTTTCAAAATGAGCATTTGGAAGAGCTTCAGTCCCATCCTACCTCCTTCCAGTGGCTTGCAGGTTGCTGGTTTTCACTGTGATTTCGGGCTGTTAGTTTACATGTGTGCTGTGAAGCAGAGGAATGGGGGAATGGAAATAGAGCAGGTTAAGATTTTACATTGCTTACTTAAAAAAAAAATAAGATTCAGCCATTTTACTTGAGTAAATGCTTCCCGGATTGCTACAAGCCTTTGTTTAATTTTAAGAGTCCTGAAAAAGTAGATTTTTGCCAATTGTTGCCAGTGTTCTTGTGGCTTTTATGGAGGAGTGGATTTTTGGAGGTCTTTACCGCACCATTGCCACTGACGGTGAGGAAGGAGACCCAGGCATCTGGGACTCCCTCCCCCTTTGTCATCCACTGTGCATCTCAATAAAAGAGAGAGCAGGCCTCTGAATCTCCTTCCTGAAACTAACACCCTTGGTCTTGGGGAAACTCTCTGGAAGACACTGTTTTTACTTAAAACAAAATAAAACCAAAACCTTTTCACTTGTGGGTCCTAAAACTGTGAGCCTAAACCCTTTCATATGTGATTCCTGAAACTGTAAACAGAAATCTTTTCACTTGTGAGTCCTAAAACTATGAGCTGAAACCCTTTCATATGCTATAAATCTAAGATTCTTCCACGTGTAATATCTAAGGTATAAGCCTATATAAAGGCAGAAACTTCCTTTGTTAGGGGAGCTGGGCTTTGGACAAATTACCACCCAGGCTCCCAGCCAAATAAACCCCTTTCCTCCTGTATTTGGTGTTCGAGAGATACGTTTCCCATGGCCGCTCCTGCTACAATGTCATTCTCCCATATAATTTTTAGGAATAATTAATTTGCATTATTTGTGTTATGTGTAATACTCCCTTTCTTCTCCCCTCAAATATTCAGTAAATTCTTCCAGAGAGTCACATACCTCATACAAGTTGAGGAAAGAGACACAAGCATCTAAGGTCACCTTCCCCTTGACTTCCACACTGTGTTTCAGTAGAAGAAAAGGCTGGCCGACTGGCGCCTCCTTAATCACCTTCCTATAGATAGCAGACATAGTATGGGGGAATCTTTCCAGAAGGCATTGTTTTTACTTAAACAAGATCAAACCCCCACCCACTCCTCCTCCATCAACCAATACTCTTTCACATGTAATTTCTAAAACTGTAAACCCAAGACCCTTTCATGTGTAATTTCTCAGGCTGTAAACCCAAAACCCTTTCACGTGTAATATTTAGAGTTGTAAGCCTATATAAAGGCAGAACTTCTCTTTGTTAGAGGAGCTTGGCTGTTAGACAAATATGTCGCCTTGCTCCCGGCCAAGTAAATCACCTATTTCTTCCTAGTTTGGTGTCCGACATGGCCACTGCTCCTGCTTCAATGTAAGGTTTTTTTTGTACAAATCAAGAGGAAGAGTTAAGGGTCTCACCTAGGGCAAGACGGTACAAAACCGGAACAAAAAGCAGGAAAGTAAGAACTTAGAGCCAGGGACAGTGAGGAATAAAAACTCTTCTTCTTTACTTCCCTGTTCTCACTCTTCTTCCAAGTCCCTAAAGAGATTGCAATGGAGGTGAAGCTTAAATACATTTCACTTACATTTCAAAAGACTGAGGATAAAGCAGATATCTTGGAATATACCAAAAAAATACTTGCTGAGTGCACACTGCAGCCAAGGACTGGGTATCCAGAGATAGAGATGAGTACAACACTGGGTTTTCTTTTGAACACCTCATGGCTTAGTAGAGAAATAAAGATATATGATTATGACAGACGAAATCTCACTGACAATTCAGTCACTTAACACTGCAAATATTTATTTACTTTTATTTTTAGTTTTTATTTTTTGAGACGGAGTTTTGCTCTTGTTGCCCAGGCTGGAGTGCAATGGCACAATCTTGACTCATTGCAGCCTCTGCCTCCTGGGTTCAAGTGATTCTCCTGCCTCAACCTCCCTAGTAGCTAGGACTACAGGTGCATGCCCACATGCCCAGCTAATTTTTGTATTTTTAGTAGAGACAGGGTTTCACCATGTTGACCAGACTGGTCTCTGTCTCTTGACCTTGTGATCCATCCACTTCAGCCTCCCAAAGTGCTGTGATTACAGGCGTGAGCCATCATGCCCAGCCACTGTTTATTTTTTATACACATCACTTTCAGATGCAGGCTGTGTCAGGGTGGGTCCCTTTCAGACATTCAGAGACCCAGGCTGCTCCAATCTTGAGGCTTCTTTCTTTGGGGCCTTGGAATTCTCTCCATTCAGTTGGATAGCTGGGGAAAGGAAGTTAGAATTGTGAATGGGAGGTAACAGTGGGTCAACTCAGCTGTGTCCTTCACTTGCTCATATTCTTGTGGCCTGAACCCAGTCATGTGAACAGAACACACTGAACTGCAAGCGAGGTTGGAAATGCAGTTTGTTTTTGTGCCCTGGGAGAAGAGAGCATGGATGTTGGGGCATAGCAGCAGTCTCAGCCACATAAGTCAGGCACATACATAGCTGTGATGCAAGCTTGGAGGGGCTCATGTCCTATGAGGGATCATGGGCAAGTTCGTGGGAGGTTTGGAGTGAGGAGGGACTTCTAACAGAGCCCTGGGAAAGTTTTCTGGAGCAACCATCCTCTTAGCTAGGCCTCAGTGGCCCAGGCTTTATGATGTAGACAGGGGCAAATGTGGGTGGTGTGGCCTTCAAATTCAGCTTCGGTGCCATCTTCTCTTGGTGAGTTAACAATTCTTTCTGGCTGTTCATGGCAGCCAGGGCTCAGCAATAGGAAAGTAATTTTAATTGTTTCTTTGCTTGTGCGTCAGTTTTCAGACTCTGTCATTTGCAAGGGATAAAGTAGCTTAAGCAAAGAGGGACTTTATCATGTAAATGATGTTGTACTAGGCTACCGTAAAGAGACAGAAATCCACAAATACTCGTGCACAGGGTCACTTTGATATAAAGAAGCCTTGATTGTAGCAAGGGATTAGAGCAGTGAGGCATTGGCTTGAAAAAAGCAAGAGATCCACAAGGATATAGCGCTAGCTGATAGAAAGAGCAGCCACCACTCCCGAGGCTGAGATCCAGAGTGGGTTGGAAGTGGCTTGGCTGAAGCTTGCTGAAGAGCAGAAAGTTGCTGTCTGATCAGGTATGGAGCATGAAAACAAAACAAACAGCAAGATGACTCCAAGGTTTGGGGCGTGAACAACCAGAAGGATGGTGAAGTAAAATGGAGGAGCCTGCGGGTGAGCCCAGGTGGGGAGGATCAGCCTCTGCTTCCACTGCTGCTCCCTGCCTATCGGTCACTGTCTCCGGTTAGATGCTTGCCACAGCCCCCAGCCAACTCCTGCCTCTGCCTTTGCCCTCCCTTGCTCTTCTCCTCACAGGAGTCACTTTCTGTGAATTTGTAAACCAGCATCTATGTCCTGTAAATTTTAAGTCAGGCCATGTCACTGTTCTGCTCTAAACATTCCAAAGGCTCCCACATGCCTCTTGGAGTCCAGACAAGTCTAAAAAAGATACACAAGGATTAGAAGCAAACCATATGTGAGTCAGCCTGCTTGGGTGATGCAGACCTTTGTCTCCATAGCATGGAGGTCCTCAGGTGCTTTGTCCTCATCCGGGTTTGGTTGATGGGATTTCTGCAGCTACTCCTGGTCTTGGAGGCACCAGGACCTCCAATTGTTCTACCTGCCTTCCTCCTCTTCAAATGAATTTTTCAAGCACAGCTTCCTGCCTCCATTGTAGAATAAACCTAGTTCCTCATGTCAATCACTGTATTAGTCTGTTCTTGCACTCCTATAAAGAACTACTGGAGACTGGGTAATTTATAAAGAAAAGAGGTTTAATTGGCTCACAGTTCTGCAGGCCATACAGGAAGCATGGGTGGGGAGGCCTCAGGGAACTCTCAATCATGGTGGAAGGAGAAGAAGGCACATCTTATGTGGTCAGAGTAGGAGGAATAGAGCAAACGGGGAGGTGCTACCCACTTTTAAACAACCAGAACTTATGCAAACTCACTATCACCAGAATAGCAAAGGAGAAATCTACCTCCATGATCCCATCACTCTCCTCCAACACTGGAGATTATAGTTCAACATGAGATTTGAGCAGGGACACTAATCCAGACCACATCAGTCAGAATCATTCACCCTCTGTCTATATGGTAATGACTTACCTGGTAACAAGACCCAGACCCTCACCAGTGTGAGTCTGAGCTCGCCATGGCCACCATGTCACCAAACTCTTCTCAGGCTGTAGCTGCTGCCATTTACCATCAACAGTTAACCATTTACCATCAACATAGGATTTGGGGAGTACAAAGGAAACTCTGAGTGGATCATCTGGGTACTAAGTTTATTTCCGCCTGTTCCCATTGCTTAATGGCTCTACCCTTTCTATTGATTATAGCCACTGATACCTCTGCCAGGATGATGATGCCTTTCTTTGCCTGTTTGCCTCTTGAAGTGAAGATTCTGAAAGTGTTAGGGTGGTGGACAAATCACAAAATTTAATAAGACTGTCACCGTGTGGTGGAAGCACTTTCTGAAAGCCAAGACCTCCAATCCACAGATCCCAGAACCATGGGAACAGGAAGCACATAATCCCCCAGTGGATTACTGAGAGTGATGGTAAGTGGGGTCATTCATCCTTCTACCTCTTGGTTTCCAGACCCATGGTTTGGGACCCTGGTTGAATAAGACTGTTGATTTAGAGTACACGCTGCATTCTGGGAGATAGTGTCTCGTCTTCATGAGATATTCTTTCCAGGTTGGTATCTAAAACAGGCTGTTCCATTACTCAGTCAGACCAGCAGCTACAGAGTGATGTGTTATATAATAGGACTTGGCGGATCTTGTGGTTAGTGCCCACTAATGTATCTGCTTAGGCCCAAGGTGATGTTATGCAGGTCTACATGCCGGTAGATCAAATACTTTGTAAGTCCTCATGTAGTGGTATTGGCTGAGTGGTACTGACTTACCAGGAAATGTAAAATCATAGTTGGAATATGTGTGTTGATACCAGTGGAGATAAATTGGTGTTCCCTCCAAGTGGAAGGGGTCCAATATAGTCAACTTGACATTAAGTGGCTGGTTGGTTTTCTTGAAGGATCATGATGTATCAGGGGTTCCATGTGGTTCTCTGTTGTCCATGTCTTTATCAGATTGGTGAGTCTATCAGATACAATTGAGCCCATTCATAGCCATAATTCCTGCCACCATGACCACCTCACTTAGGTACCTATTGTTCCCTGAACGAACGGCTGGTAATGTAGTCTGAATGACGTCAATGGGCTGAGTCATTCTGTCTCCTTGTTTAATGCTTCTTCTGTAATGAATATTCTGTTGTCTCCTTGGCTGTCTTCTGACTTTGCCACTCATCATGTTAATTGTACTTCCCTTGCTTCTGGTGGAAAAGTACCACCGCCCAGCCCCTATTATTTCGAGATCCTATTATTTCCATTTTACCAGGGAGCCCTGATATATAACAGCATTTCCTATCCTCTGCCATACCTTCAGGACTACAGAGGAGAGTCACCATTGAGCTTTGTAATGATGTTCCTCTAATGGAGAGTCTTTCAGGCCCTCCCATGATGCAGTCATCTGGTGAGGTTCTAATCTTGAATAGTATATATAGTCTAGCATGTCCATTTCTATGAGCCTTTTGATTTCTTCTCCTTCCACCTGCTGCATTTCAAGTACTCAATAGCTGCATGTGCTTACCGCCTCCCATACTGAACAGTGCATCTCTAGAATCTCAGCTCACCCCTGGTGAATGTTTTCACAGTTGCACGGCTACTTTGCAGGAGACCATGCGTGTTTCACTTGCTACCAGCAATAGGTTCCCTTTGTTTCTTGGCCAGCAGAAGATACAGATTCAGAATTTCTTTTGAGAATCTGCTTTCTTAGATCACCCCTTATGTCAACAGGTGTGTGTCATGTAGGATTCAAGCTCTGAGATGAATATTTGAATATAGGAAGTTCTCTTGCTCTCTCCCTCTCTCCTATTATATTTTTTTCTGACCCATTTGAGAATAAGTTGTAGATACAATGCCCATCTGTCTCTGAATATGTGTTTGCATTTCCTGAAATCAGGACATTCTTTTACATAACCCACAGTGTAAACATCAAAAACAGAAGGCTAACATTGATGCAATGCTACCATTGTACTCTTCTACCCACTGTCTTCGTAATGTCCTTAGTAGCAAAACACAATCCAGATCTCTCATTGCATTCAGTTGTCACATCCCTGTAGCCTCCTTTAATCTGGGACACTTTCTAAGTCTTTATGATACTAACTTTTATTTTCTTTTTTAATAAAATTATTCTTTTTTCTTGAGACTGAGTCTTGCTCTATTGCCCAGACTGGAGGAGTCCAGTGGTGTGATCATAGCTCATTGCAGTCTCAAATGCCTAAGTTCAAGCAATCTTCCCATCTCAGTCTTCTGAGTAGCTGGGACTACAGGCATGTGCCACCACACCCAGCTAATTTTTAATTTTTTTTGGTAGAAATAGGTCTTGCTATGTTGCTCAGGCAGGTCTTAAACTCCTTGCCTCACGTTGTCCTCCTCAGCCTCCCAAAGTGTTGAGATTACAGGCATAAGCCATGGCACTAGAGTGACACTGTCATTTTTGAAGGGTGTAAGCCAATTATTTTGTAGATTTTTCCTCAGTTTGTCTGATGTTTCCTTGCCATTAGATTCAGGTTTCTTTTTGACAAAAAAGACCACAGAAGTGATGTTTTATTCTTCACTGTGCTTCATAACAGAAGGCACATGATGATGTGTTTTTCTACAATGGGGATGTTAACTTTGATCACGTGGTTAAGGCCATTTCTGCCAATTTTGTCTGCTCCAAAATTACTATTCTGGGGAAATTATTAGAAGCTTAGGTGATTATCTTGTTACTCTTCAACTTTTACTACTAGCTTTAGCATTCATTGAGTCTCGCCTACAGATTCTGTCTCGTTGGAAAGTCAATATTTCAGGTCATTTACTACATTTTTTACTTGAAGATAACTTTTAGAAAAAGAAACTACTGTAGATATTTTCCTAATCCTAATAAAATCTGCATCATGTTAATACTACTGAGATATTAAGATCTAGAGTGAGGTCCTAGGCAACAAGTTAATTATCACAAAGTTGGTCAGGATGACTTTCCCATTTATGGTAATTTATAGGACTTGCCTATTTGTGGCAGACACAGATGACAGCTGTAAGTGAATGAACATGGTTCTCTACAGTTAAGCATTCTAGCACACGTAGTTTCATATAACAAACATTTATAGTCCCAAGGTTACAAGTCAATGACCCTTGGAATCATTAAAATAATATTATTGGAAATAATATTCCTTGGTAAATAGTTATAGGTAGAAATGTAACCTGATGACTCAGCTACAAAAAGTGTAAATTTAATTTAACTTTGATAATTGCTGAACAAATATTTGCAAACTTTTTTCTTTGTCTTTTTTTCCTTAAATAAAGGGTAAATGTTAATCCAGCACTTCAAGTTCTCAAAAGGATTTGGGTTAACAGCTTCTCATTAAATTCTTAGTAAAGAACAACATTTGTGGGGTCTGGTTGTACAGCTTTAGTTTTAATCAAGCTTTAATCATAAGACTAAGGACAATTCATTTCTACCCTTTTTGGAGATGGAAAAATTTGTTTAATAAATTGAATGAAGGAAGTATATGGCAGAAATTGGCTCTGATAACATTTTCCAAAGACCTCAGTGCTGTCACTGCAGGAATGTTACGTGGCTTACCACAGTGCTTGGTGAGCTGATTCTTTTCTTGGCAAATTGGTAGTAAGCTCAGCTTCTCAGAACCAGTAGTAGTAGGAGCAAAAGAATGAATAATCAGACCTCTTTCACTTGCCCTGATGGAGAACTAAGTGAGAATAGCTAGGTAGAAAGAAGGGAGCAGAGTATTTCCTGTAGCTGCCAAGTCCAAGGATAGTGTAGCTTCAGGCACAGCTAGATCCAGGGGTTCAGTTGAAGCCCTCAGTTCTCTTTGTGCATGTCTTTTCTCAGCTTTTTTCTGCAGGTGGCCTCTCTCCATTTGCTGGGCATATTCATTTCTTAGGAATGCCGAAACAGATGATCACACACTGGGTGGCTTAAAACCAGAGACTTTCTCTCACAGTTCTGGAGGCTAGAAGTCCTAAATAGAGGTGTGGACAGACCTGCACACACTGTGAAGGCTCTGGGAGAGGATCCTTCTTTGCTTCTTCCTGGCTCCGGTGGCTCTTAGCGATACCTGGCACTCCTTGCTTGTGGATGCATCACTCTAGTCACTGCCTTCATCCTCATATAGTCTCTTCTCTGTGTGTCTCTGTGTCTTCTTCTCCTATAAGGACACCAGTCCCATGCTAATCTAACAGCCAACAAATGGAAAAATTTCTTTAATAAATTGAATGAAGTAATGGACTTTTTATTATCATCTGCATACCCCCAGTGCCTAGCTGGGGTATATAGTCGGTGCTCAATGTTTGTTGAATTGAACTGACTTACTTTCAAGCAGAAGTGTGCTGAAACCACATAAAGATGGTATCAGAGAGAGAATGGATTTATTCTCTGGTCTCCTGCTTCTGTGGACCCCAGAAAAAGATTCCTCGTGTCTCAGGCTGATGGAACATGCCTGCTAGTGGGGCTTTGCCTGCTCTCTCTGACCTTCCTGGGTGCTTCAGGTTTTACGGTTTGTCCTTGCTGGGCTGCCAGAGAATGCAAAGTAAGAAAAGAGAAAGTGACAAGCCACTAGGCAGAGTGCTTCAGGGGCTGCCAGCCCTCAGAACCCTTCCCTCTTTTTCCCAACAGTTCCTCTTCTTCAGCTGCCTTCAAACCTAAGGAGGTTTGAAGCTTGGAGGTGTATTCATCCCCCTCCTGCTCATTTCCTCTCCTCTGAGTCACTAAGGCTTATCTGTTTTCCCTCCCAAGGGTCTCTCCTCTTCTCTACTGTCTAGTTCAGTCCTTGGGGATATCTTCTCATGGAGTCTCCTGCCTCCAATCTCTCTTTTACTTCAAACCATCTTTCCTGTGATCCCCAGGGAGATCATTCCTAAACGAAGGCTCAAGGAGGGCTCCTTCTGTACAGCCCCAGTTATTTCCAACTGTGGCCCAACTAATTTCAAGTTCACAGGACAGTCCTCCAGCCCCTCAGAGATCTGGCCTTCACCTGCTTCTGTAGCCTCATGCTCACTCCATCCTCAGGCTTCAGCTCCATCTGCTCCGGGCCTGAGTCCTGTTCCCGGTTCCTTCCCTGGCTGCCCCAGTTCTTCAAGACAAGGTGCAGAGAATGGGCTGTTTTTCCCACGTCTCACTATCCAACCAGGTTTCCTCTTGTGTTCCTGGAGAATGTTGATGGTTTTCTGTTTGTTACTGAATTTGTACTTACAAAAAAGTTGTGGTTTTCTCCTCAGCAGAGGGACCCTGTGTAGTAGGTGGACAGTTTGTAAAGAGCAGAGTTTGGGATCGCTTTGGATGTCACTCTAGGCTTTGCCACCTACTCTGTCTGCAGCCTTCTCCAAGGGCTTTAGCCTCTTCCAGGCTGCAGGGTTCTTGCAGGGAAGCGGGAGTAATGGCCCCCGTTGTAAGGATTCGTTTCTGTATTCATATGTCCATGCCCCCACTAAACCATGGGATCTTGAGGCAAAGTCTGGGTTTGATTAAACTCCAGGTGCTTATTTATTCCCACAGAACTTGTTCTGCTCACATATTCCAGCTAGAAAGGGAACTGGAGACAAATTAACCCACAGTGGGACCATGGCATTTGGCTACCTCGCTTCTGCCACTGCTGCCGGTGGGTCCCAAGTCTGGCATAGTCTTGCCCACTTCTGCAAAAACCTCTTTGTGAATCCAGGTCTCTGTGGGGGCACAGGGTGTCATAAGGTAGATGATCTACCCCCTGCAACTCCACCAAGGATATTCTTCCATGCTCTCTTTAACCTGACTTTATATGTTCTCTCATTGTTCTCATCTTAGCCTGAGAGTAGAGCTCTGGTCCCTTCAGACATGGCCCCAGCACCTGTGCCTTCAGCCCAGCACTGCCCCTGGGCCTTGGGGTTAAGCAGGTTGCCCCAGTTCTTCCTTTGTGCTGGGCTTCCTTGTGGTTCTCTTTCTTGCTAGGGGACACTTCTGTGACCACCTCCGTTTATAAGAGAGGTCCCAATAACATTGACTCTCCAAAAGGAAGGTGTGGGAATTTCTGGTCTCCTTGTCTCTTGGCAAACGTGCATCTCTCCCAAACCTTGTCCACGGAGGAGGGGCACTTGGAGAGGCAACTTTTGTGATGTCACCAAATAGTCCTGTTACATTTTTTCCTCCAGGGACACATTTATATTGCAAAGAGGGGCCACGAAAGTGACCATTTGTAGAACAAAGAGGATTTGCTTCAAGTTCTTTCTGAGTCCATCTAGACCAGGAAGCAAGGCCACTTTTTTGGGACTTTCAAGATCTACTGAAAGACTTCTCAAACTTCAAAGCATTTGTGAATTGCCTGGGGATCTTGCTAAAATTCAGCAGTTCTGGGGAGGGGCCTCAGGTATCCCAAATGTCTAACAAGCTTCTGCGTGACAACCTTGCTGCCTGTCCTTAGACTAAGCTTCGGAAACTAGGGTCTGGCTACTTCATCAGACACCTGGCCAAATCTGTATCCCTAACACTTAGTATTAGTCACCTGGCAAACAGTGGGTAAATTGTTGTTGGGTGGATTAAATCATTAATTCATCCTAATTGTAATGTTCCCAATAAAAAAAAATCATTGATTGAGCTTTTAGTGTCTTCCAGACACTGTGATTTCCATGAACTCCCACAAGAGCCTGGTGAGGGACTTGTAATCATTACTTTCATTGGAAAATGAGAAAAACCAAGGCTCAGAGAGGTGGAGTGATTGTCCTGGTGATGAAGCAACAATGTGAACCCACAGCTTGAGCCCTGAACATCTGTCTTATCCAGACTCTCTATAGGAGGGCGTAGAGGTTATTCTGCATCCCTTGCCAACTCTACAAGTAGCTTTGAGTATGTTGCAAGTGCTTGATAATTTCTCCTATTTAATTAATGAATTACACTTATCTTCGAGTTAATGTCATAGTACTTTAAAGTAGAAAGCGTTGTCATTTTTTTCTAACCCATAGATTTTAGGCCCAGTATAGTGGCTCATGCCTGTTATCCTAGCACTTTGGGAGGCCAAGGTGGGTAGATCGCTTGAGCTCAAGAGTTTGACACTGGCCTGGACAACATGGCAAAACCTCGTCTCTACTAGAAATATAAAAATTAGCCAGGTATGGTGGCACACATGAGTAATCCCAGCTACTTGGCTGGCTGAGGCAGGAGAGTTGCTTGTATCTGGGAGGTGGAGGCTGCAGTGAACCAAGATGGCACCACTGCCCTCCAGCTTGGGCGACAGAGTGAGACCCTACCTGGAAAAAAAAAGAAGGCAAAAAGCATAGCTTTCCAAGTGACCAAGAGAGAAAAACCCTTTAGAATAGAAACTGTTAGTTGAGTGCTTAAAGGAGCATCATAGTTGCTGAAAACCTTTTGAATTATATAGTTGCTGAAAACCTTTTGAATTATATGTGGCATTTTGCTATACATTTTGTGGGTGCATTTTCTGGTGGAGTGAGTCCACAGATTTAATCAGACTCTCAGAGGGTATGTGACTTCAGAAGCACTAAGGACAACTGCTTCAGGTAATTACAATTATATCAAGGATTATGCTTATGTATATAATTTACTCTCAGAATTGTTACATAGAGAAAATAATTTTCCAATTGTGATAAAAATGAAGAGGTCAGAATTGCTAATGATTTGTTGACCTGATTATGAACTGCTGAGTAGGTCAGGCACTGTGACCTCGCTCTTCTAGTCTCTCTCAGATCCTTCTCAAATAATTCGATTCTCATCTCTTACTACATTCTGTTCATTAACAATTCTCTGAAGGCTGGCTCAGTGTCTGCATATAGCAGGACAATTAAAATGTTGGCAAGATATCTGCACTCCTGTGTTTATTGCAGTACTGTTCACAATAGCCAAGACATAGAATCAACCTGTGTCCATCAACCAATGAATGGATAAAGAAAATGTGGTCTGTATACACAATGGAATATTAATCAGCCATAAAATATGAATTTCTGTCATTTGCAACAACATAGATGAAACTGGAGGACATTATTTTAAGTGAAATAAGCCAGACACAGAAAAACAAATATCATATGTTCCTACCAATTTATGAAGCTAAAAAAAAACTGAACTGATGGCAATAGAGTAGAGTGGTGATTGCCAGAGGCTGGGAAGGGTAGTGGAGGTGGGGGATATAAAGGAGATGGTTAATGGATACAAAAATACAGTTAAATAGAAATAAGATCCAGCTTCAGTAGCACAATAGGGAGACTGTAGCTAACCATAATCTATTATATATTTCAAAATCACTAAAAGAGTAGAATTCAAATGTTCTTAATACAAAGAAACGATAAATACCTGGTGTAAGGGATACCTCGATTACCCTGATTTGATCATTACATACTGTATGCTTATATCAAAATATATGTACCTCATAAATATGTGCAACTATTATGTAACCACAGTAAGTAAAAATAAAAAAAATTTAAAACGACAAAAATGTTGGTAGAACTGTTAAGCTTGAGTAGCTTACCTTTCTTTAGAATTTGATAGCCCACCTAAAATGAGGGTATCCTGTGCTTCATATGAGCCTGTGACAATGAAGATAAAGCTGCCATCTCTTAGATGGCCACTAGGCTGTGCTATTGGTCTGCAGTAGGGTCCCTCTGTGGCCTCCATCTGCTCTGTGATGATCCATTATTCAAAAGGGTGGTGTTTCCAACAGTTAGACTTACTGTGTATAATGTCACACAAAAATAATCAATGCAGTTTGCATCTGTGCACGGGGCAGATGATTAGCTGCATTCCACCTCTCTTGTGCCTGTTTTTGCACGATGGTACCCGCAGGGCTGAACACCACCTTGCGTATGCCTGAGTCACAGATTGATTGTGAAAACCCACATGCTGCCGCCAACTATTTCAAAGGGATATGTCTTCCTCGCTCCATAGGCTTCATCATGAGGCAGGTGAAAAATGATCCCTCTAGCAAAAGCTGCACCTATTTCCAGTCTCAATTTTAGTTTGGCAACATTAGATTGTATAACTTACAAGAGTGTCCCCAGAGGCGTGTGCAGGGTGTTGTAAGTGTGTGGGCAGCAGCTGGAGGCTGACCTGCAGCCACCTCTGACTAGGCTGGGAGTAGATGAAAGTCGCCTCTGAGGCTGCTCCCGGCATCCGTCTGCCCCCATGTGGCCCTGTCGCCTGCCCAAAGCCTGCCTTCCTTGGGTCCCTTGGTCTAGACTGCCCCTAGGCGGCAGTGTCACACAGTGGAAAGCACTCTGGAGCCTTTGGTTCTAGCTAGCACTGGTTCTGCCTGGAACTTGCACCCTGTGATTTTAGGCAAGTCATTTCCCATCTCATGGCCTCGGTTTTCTCCTCCGTAAAATAGGGACGCTAATAGCCACTCTGACAGGGTAAGGTGAGGCTCTTCCTACACGGTGATGTGTTTTTCGAGGCTCTTCGAGGAACTGGGAAACCTATGTTCTAGGTCTTGATTTGCTTTGTGGCCTTGGGCAAACCTCACCCTTTTTCGGCCTACAATCACTGATTTGTAAAAGACAAGATTGGAGCAGATGATGCTTATCTTAGTCGATTGGGCTGCTAGAACAAAAATCTTAGGCTATGTAATGTATATATAACAGAAATTCTTTTCTCACAGTTTTGGAACCGAGGAACTCCAAGATCAAGGCACCAGCAAATCTAGTGTCTAGTGAGGGCTCCTTTCTGCCTTATAAGTGGGACCTCTTGCTGAGACCATTCAGGGTGGCAGGGATAAACAGCTCTCTTACACCTCTTTATGTTTTATTTTTATTTTTTAAATTCTATTTTACTTTAAGTTCTGGGATACATGTGCAGAATGTGCAGATTTGTTACATAGGCAAACATGTGCCATGATGGTTTGCTGCACCTGTTAACCCGTCACTTAGTTATTATGCTCCACATGCATTAGCTATTTGTCCTGATGCTTTTCCTCCCCTTTTCCCCACCCTGACAGGCCTTGGTGTGTGTTATTCACCTCCCTGTGTCCATGTGTTCTCATTGTTTAGCTCCCACTTATGAGTGAGAACCCATGGTGTTTGCTTTTCTGTTTCTGTGTTAGTTTACTGAAGATAATGGCTTCCAGCTTCATCCATGTCCCTGCAAAGGAACTGATCTCATACCTTTTGATGGTTGCATAGTGTTCCATGGCCTTGCACCTAGGTCACTAATCCCACTCACGAAGACTCTGCCCTCGTGTCTTAAACAGCTCCTAAAGGTAACTTCTCATTTTAATTTTTAAATTTATTTTTATTTTTATGTTTCAATAGTTCTTGGAGTACAGGTGGCTTTTGGTTACATGAATAAATTATTTAGTGGTGATTTCTGAAACGTTGGTGTACCTGTCACCCAGGCATTGTATACACTGTACTCAATGTGTAGTCTTTTGCCTGTTACCCTCCTCTCACCTTTCCTCTTGAGCCCCCAAAGTCCATTGTATCATTCTTATGCCTTTGCATCCTGATAGCTTAGCTCCCAATTATAAGTGAGAACATATGGTATTTGGTTTTCCATTTCTGAGTTACTTCACGTAGAAAAATGACCTCCAACTCCACCTAAGTGGCTGCAGAAGCCATTATTTCATTTTGTTTCATGGCTGAGTAGTATTCCATGGTGCATATATACCACATTTTCTTTATGCAGTCATTGGTTGATGGACATTTAGGTTGGTTCCATAGTTTTGCAATTGTGAATTATGCTGCTGTAAACACACATGTACATGTGTCGTTTTCATATAATGACTTCTCTTCCTTTGGGTAGATACCCATTACTGGGATTGCTGGACTGAATGGCAGTTTTGCTTTTAATTCTTTAAAGAATCTCCATATTTCCTACCAGTAAAAATATTCCCTTTTCACCATGTCCATGCCAACATCTATTATTTTTGATTTTTAAAATTATGGCCATTCTTGCAGGAGTAAGGTGATATCTCATTGTAGTTTTAATTTGCATTTCCCCGATAATTAGTGATGTTGAGCATTTTTTCATATGTTTGTTGGCTGCTTGTATTTCTTCTTTCAAGAATTGTCTGTTCACTTCCTTTGCGCACCTTTTGGCGAGATTATTTGCTTTTTTCTTGCTGATTTATTTGAGTTCCTTGTAGATTCTGAGTATTAGTTCTTTGTCAGATGCATAGTTGGCAAATATTTTCTCCCACTCTGTGGGTTGTCTGTTTATTCTGCTGATTATTTATTTTGCTGTGCAGAAGCTTTTTATTTTAATTAGGTCCCATTTATTTATTTTTGTTTTTGTTGCATTTGCTTTTGGGTTCTTAGTCATGAATTCTTTGCTTAAGCCACTGTCTAGAAGTTTTTCTGATGCTATCGTCTAGGATATTTATGGTTTCAGGTCTTAGACTTAAGTCTTTGATCCATCTTGAGTTGATTTTTGTATAAGGTGAGAGGTGAGGATCTAGTTTTATTCTTCTACATGTGGCTTGCTAGTTATCCCAACAACATTCATTCAACAGGGCATCCTGTCTGACTTTAGGTTTTGGTATGCTTTGGCAAAGATCAGTTGGCTGTATTTGGCTTTATTCTGGGTTCTCTAATCTGTTCCATGGGTCTACATGCCTATTTTCATATCAATACCATGCTGTTTTGGTGGCTATAGCCTTATAATATAATTTGAAGTCTGGTAATGTGATGCCTCTAGATTTCTTCTTTTCGCTTAGTAGTGCTTTAGTTATGCAGGCTCTTTTTTTGGTTCCATATGAATTTTAGCATTTTTTTTCTAGTTCTGTGAAGAATGATGATGGTATTTTGATTGGAATTGCACTGAATCTATAGATGCTTTTGGCAGTATGATTATTTTCACAATATTGATTCTATCCATCTATGAACATGGGCTGTGTTTCCATTTGTTTGTGTCATCTATGATTATTTTCAGCAGTGTTTGGTGGTTTTCCTTGTAGAGATCTTTGACCTCTTTGGTTAGGTATCTTCGTATGTATTTCATTTTTATTTTTTGCAGTGGTTGTAAAGGGGTTGAGTTCTTGATTTGATTCTCAGCTTGGTTGTTGTTAGCATATAGGAGTGCTACTGATTTGTATACATTGATTTTGTATCCTGAGACTTTACTGAATTTATTTATCAGATTCAGGAGCTTTCTGGATGAGTCTTTAGGTTTTTCTAGGTATACAATCATATCATTGGTGAGCAGCAACAGTTTGACTTCCTCTTTTCCAGTCTAGATGCCTTCATTTTTTTTCTCTTGTCTGATTGCTCTGGCTAGTACTTCCAATACTATGTTAACTAAAATTGGTGAAAGTGGGAATCCTTGTCTTGTTCCAGTTCTTAGGGGGAATGCTTTCAACTTTTCCCCATTCAGTACAATGTTGGTTATGGGTTTGTCATAGGTGGTTTTTGTTACTTTGAGTTATGTCCCTTCTATGACAATTTTGTTGAGGGTTTTAATCTAGGGATACCACACATTATCAAATGCTTTTCCTGTGTATATTGAGATGATCATAATTCTGTTTATGTGAGCAACACCTCTTAATGATGTTATATTAGTGATAAAGTTTTAACACATGAATTTTGGAGGGACACAAATATTCAGACCATAGCAACACTTCAGGTCTTTTCCACTCTGCACTTCAACCTCTCCTGTGTTCTACACCTTTATAGTCTTAACCTGGAAAATAATCAGGTAGACTAAAGAATGCAGAAGCAAATACACAAGTAGGCAATTAGGGTGACCTTGATTACTCCTGTAGCATAATTTATCTTTTACCAGAGGACAAAAATGCCATGATACTTTGTTTTCCTAGTCTGCTAGTGAGTTACCATTGCAGCTCCGAGACCAACCCACCCTCTCCGACTTCTAAGACCACCCCACCCACTCCTTGAGGGGGTGGGATCATTCATGTGGGGGCTGTCAAGCCTTCTTTAATGCCTCAGACAATGTGAAGTCCTCTTGAATCTGTGCTTGTTCATTGCACCTCACAACACAAAAATTATGTTTTTCATGTGTTTGTATTTAAATTGTGTCTTATTTTTTCCCCTTTTTAACTGCTATTTTTAGCATGTCATAGATAAAACTTACGTAATATTGTCATTATCTGAACATGCCCATTTCTCTATCTGTAAAGCAGGTATCTATAACGGGTCTATTGGTCATTTCCATACACTCAGCAGCTAACACAGTGCCTGGCACATGATAATCACTTGAGAAAAGATTTTTAAATGAAAGAATGAGTGAAGAGAACAGATGAGAGAAAGAATAAATGAATGAAGGGGACGTCTCTAATAATGGGGTTTCCAGCCCCATGGCAATGCTGCCAATAAGGACAGATTTTGTGGCCTCATGCAATGCATTAGGTTGCCTCCTTTACCAATACAGATGAAAGTCATCCTTTTTATACTGTCCCAACAACTGGCATCAAGATGGTACATTTGCATCTCACATTCAGGGTTTTTCTTGGTGTTGTGTATGTTCAAGTATAGATTTCATGTTCTGGTTTGTTTTCCTTGAAGGTTAAACCTTTGCTTTTTTTTTTATTTTATAAAGATGTTTTAAAAATCCCATCTTGAAGTTTTAAAGACTTTTCTCACAGAAGCTAGATATAGATATATAAAATCCACCCACCTTACAAATGAAAATGATTGATATACATCAAAAAAGTTATCTGCATTGGATTATAAAACCCAGCTCAAGTCTCCCTTTAAAAAGCTCACTCTAGGAAATTAATGAAAAGACAGATTCCTTAGAGACTCAATGATAGGGAATTTAAGAATGAGGAGAATTGGTAATGGTAAAGAAAGTTACATTTATTAATGTTTCAGATGCTTTATATAGGATACATTTTCTAATCCCCGTCACATTGGTCACATTGCAAGGCGATGAGCATCAGCCCCAGTTTTGCAGGGAAGGAAACTCAAGGCTCTGATAAGTTAATCAGTGTGGCCAAAGTAATGCATGTCAGTTGGCAGTTTTGGCCTCTGATTAGGTTCCTGTGTATGTAGCCTCCACATGAATGATCCCACCATCAAGGAACTCTATGAAAAGGGACATCGATAGGACTGCGACTTCATGCAAAAATTAATGTGCATTTGTTGTGGCAGACCTCTTTCAATTGCCTCTTGCACAAGGCAGAGTCCTGATGTGCGTTTGTCACCCACAGAAGTTAAGAGTGAGGGGTGGCATGGTGGGCAGATGTGGGGTCAAATCCCAGCTTCTCTACTTAGTAGCTGTATAGCTTTGGACAAATAACTCTTGGTTTTCTGATCGTAAAATGGTGGTGATGATGTTGCTTGCATCATAGGATTGTTTTGAAGATTGATAAAATGAATAGAAAGTCCTTAGACATATACTTGAATATAGGAGTTGCCCAGTAAATGTTAGCTCAGTAACTGGATGTCTTATTGAGAAATTAATGGTGTTTTGAATTTCTCCCTTTTGCTTTGTAATAGACTCCTCCCAACCCCACCTCTAGACCTAAAGATATCTTCTATAAATTTAAAAAGTCCTTCCCGCCCTCTACCCTATTTTGGCCTTTTGGAGATGCTCTTGATAGTTACATCTATGATTGCTATGAATATGAACACATTTTCTAGGATTGTACGATGTGAAACCTCTAAAACAGTACCCCGCCACCCTGAATTACTTAAGAAAAAAACAAATCACTATTTTCCCTTTCCTAAAAGGAAGAGGAAACGTTCATGTCTTTGGGGGATCACTCTCACTTTTCCCAGGGTGGAACTGACCGGTGAGTAGAGGCTTAGCCCTTTCCTGGTTGGGGTGGGAGTCGAAGCTGATTTTCCAAAGAAAAGAAGGACACAGGCTCAACCCTGGAAAAGGAGAATTGAACTTCCTGAGGCACCAGGAAGAAGATGAGAGGGTGGGATGAGGGAGAGACCAAGGCAGTGAGACCTTGAGGTGGGAAACAGTGGGAAGGTTCTGGAGGGACTGAGCCCTCATGTGCTGGTGCTATGGGTGATGATTGACTTCTTCTGGTAAAGATCTCCAGGATCACAGGGAGTGTGGTCCCCAACAAAGCCTTTTCCTTCAAATGGACCCCAAAGTACTTGACAAGAAGAGCTAGGAGCTGCCACCACAGCCCTGATGGACTAGAGGCTCTCATGTTTTCAACTGTATAAGAGCCTCACATCCTATGTGTTATGGTGTGTCAGTTAATAACATGAGATTTAGAGGCACAGTACTTGAGTTGAAGTCTTTCTCTATCACTGCCTTGACCTTGGGCAAGTTAATCAGTTTCCTCATCAATTGCATGAAAATGCTAATAGTACCTAACCCAAATGTTGTCCTGAGGATCAAATGAGTTAATACACATGACATGGGCAGAACAACAGCTGGTATATAGTAAGTGCTCAATAATGTGCTATTTGCATCATTTTAGAGTCTCAAGGGAGATGGGAGGTCTCCCAGATTCCACTACTTGTTATCTGAGAAGAGGTTCATCGCTGATCTTGGCTAATGAGACTGACATAGATTTATTTTTATTTAAAAATATATGAAAATATGCCATGTCTGGCCCCAGAGTGTTAATGAAGCCCTTCATAGGCACTGCAGCTCTTGTCATCATCACTGGCATGTGTGGCATTCTGCAGGCCCAGGGCCTCGGCTGCTGTCCTGCTTCAGACGCCACCATGAGGCATCCTATGGCTCAGTAGGATTACTCTCCCATCCCAACAGTTATCTCAGTGGTTTTCTTGATTTGTGGTTCTTTTTTCCCTCTCTGAGCTATTCAGAAACTGTCGATTTTAGGCTCTGCTTTCTGACTCCTACACAAAAGGCCCACTGGCCTCTTCCTGTCTTCAATCACTTCTTCCCCTTGAACTCCCTTGTTTCCCAAAGACCCAAGAAGTATCCTCCAGAGGTGTCTTAGCCACAGAACACAGAGCTCGAGGCAAAGCTTCCATGCCAGGGCTTCATTGTGAGGTGCAACTTCAGGGTGGCCAGAGAGAGTGAACAGAAGAAAAGTAGACAGGGAGAGAAAATGAAGGCAAGGACGCATCACGGAGCTACTGCAGCTCCACAGGAAAACACATCTGGGGGCCAGGCCTGGTGGCTCATACCTGTGATTCCAGCACACTGGGAGGCCAAGGCAGGTGGATCACCTGAGATCAGGAGTTTGAGACCAGCCTGACCAATATGGCAAAACCCCATCTCTACTAAAAATACAAAAATTAGCTGGGCATGGTGGCAGGCACCTGTAATCCCAGCTACTCAGGAGGTTGAGGCAGGGGAATTGCTTGAACCCAGGAAAAGGAGATTGCAGTGAGCTGAGATCATGCCATTGCACTCCAGCCCAGGAGACAAAAGCAAAAATCCCTCTCAAAACAAACAAACAACAACAACAACAACAACAAAACAACGATAAAAACCAAGTTTGGTTACTCCGTCACGTAAGGTGTCTTTAGTGAACCGTAACTCAGAACAATCCATCACGGGGAAGAAGGGACAGAATACAGCTGCCAGTTTCTTCTCATCTCCTACCTCTCATTGGTCAAAATTTGCTCCAGGAGGGTTAACTCCTCTGTATTTTTCAGATGTGATATGCAGCTGCTCTGGGGGCAGATGGATAAACCAGACCCCATGACTCAGAGTACAGTCCTTCATCCTGCATTTTGAAGTGACTGTGGGTCCAAACCTGGGTTTGTTCTGGTTGAATCTGAATGCCTGAGCTGCTTTGACTCCCACTGCAAAGGGTGTCATGGGGGATGCTGAGGACAGTTGCTGGTGTTAGGAGATGAGGCAAGGAGGGCAGTGCCAGGGTTGTCTTTAGCAGCCAAGTTGTCTCCAGGGGAGGCAGGTAGGTGGGATGAACGTGCATCTGGGTGCAGGTGCTGCCCTCGCTCTAGTGACTGAATGACCTAAGCTTAACTCCGTTGTGTGCCATCAACATCATAACGTGTGGCAGCAAAATTCACTGCCCAGGAAAAGAGCATGGTGGATGAAGCCCTCAGGTTCTTATCTCCTTCACTTGAAAGGGACACATTTCACTTCTGCTCATTGCCTATGGTCCTGTCAATGGACTTAGCCTTACTTCTCATGAAGCTGAGAAATGTAGGGGGTCACCTGGAGGAGTCTTGTGATTGCTCCCTGTCTCTGCAACACCACTTCCAATTTCCCCTCTCCTGTTCTTCAGTGTTCGCTGTTTATATCAACACTCGGTATTTACATGACAGTGATCCTGAAGATTCGCCACTCCAATCTCTTGCTGTGGCTCCAAGCTGCTGTCCTATCGGAACTATCCTACATCAGACTTCCTTCACCTGTCCCCAGTCAATCAACACCCAATGCGTGGGTACTAATTTTGGCCCCTTTTCTTCTAGATGTGAGACTTTTAATGAGAAATGTTGGCTGGAAGACCCCCCATTGGCCTGGCCAAAATGTTCTTGTTAACTTTCTCTTTTTCCAAAATATCAGAACTGCCAGGTCTTAATAATCTCTCCCTTTTCTTCTTTACAAGTGTTTTCTCCAACATATCTCTTTTACCTCTTATAGCATATGCTTCTCAGAGAACCCCAGCTAACACACACATCGTGACACTTTATAGATGTTTTCCAACTCTGAGTTAAGGAGTGTACTGTACTTTCTGGTAGTTAAAAATTGTTTTATATATTTCACTTAGTTTTCTAAGGATCTACTATTGGTGGTTTTTTCATGACCTAATGTCACAAATGCCCTCCACTCATTTTATTTGCCTGAAGATCTTCCTCCAGGTATGTTTCAGCCCCTTCCCCAGTGTAGAGTGGGGCTCCTCCAGGCCTGGATATTGTGCTGTCTAGATCCTCCCTCTAATGTTACATTTCCTGTATTTCTCTTGACTTACTTTCTTGTATTGCTCCCGCGTAACCTCCAATAGCTTTCCAAGAAAAGGTGCACACAAGATAACTTCTTAGGCTGGGTATGGAGGCTCACACCTGTAATCCCAACAATTTGGGAGGCTGAGGTGGAAGGATTGGTTGGGGCCAGGAGTTTGAGACCCGTCTGGGCAACATGGTGAGACCCTTTCTCTACAAAAATTTTAAAAATGATATCATCAGCTGGGTGTGGTAGCATACACCTATAGTCCTAGCTACTAGGGAGGCTGAGGTGGAAGGATTGCATGAGCCCAGCAGTTTGAGGCTGCAGTGAGCAATGATCTTGCCACTGCACTCCTGGGTAACAAAACAATACCCTGTCTCCTAAAAACAAACAGAAAATACAACTTTTTGACTGCAAATATTTGTAAATGTCTTTATTTTAATCCTTCTGTTCAAAATAGTCTGATGTATTCTGATTCCAGTTTCTTCGTATGTGACTTTTGTCCTCTACTGGAAGTTCATAGGATCTTAGATATTTTGTTTTAGTGTGGATCTTATTTACTTTACTGTGCTAGGCATGTATGGCTCTTCTCCATCTGAAGATTCAAAAGTTACCAAAAGATGAATGATGGAAAGTCAGTCTCCCCCAACCCTGTCTGCTGGTCATGTTCTTTCTCATCCCGATCACTTAATTTGTGTGTATCTGGAGCTCAGCCATTATGTTCAGGCAGCTTTGTCCCTTGACATTACCTTCAGCATTATTAACATTTCTTCTACCCATTAAAAAGTCTTTACAAACATCCTCTTAATAGCATCACAGCATTCTAATACATGAATATACCATAATCAATTCACTGTTGTGAAGTGTCAGGCTCTGTCTACTTTTTATATTGTACACAGTGATGTGATAAGCATGTCTGTAAATCTTCATGTATATTTCAAATTCTTTCCTTATATTCTGTTTTTGAAGTATGTCCATATGCTTCTCAGTTTTGGGAAGGGTATCTCAGTTTTGGGTTAGAGTAAATGTGATCGCCTGTGGTTTGGTACTCCGTTCTCTTGGTGGACGGTTAAGGATGAGGCCTCATTTTACAGGTGATCAAGCACGAATGTCAGGGAACATTTGGCCATCTCTTGCCCACACACAGAGTGCAGAAATTCCCTTCCTGCAAATCACTGTTTGCTAAAGGGAGGCTTTCTCACTCGTGCGAGATGACATCATCTCCAGGCCCAGCTGTCCACAGAAACTCAAAGCTGTGAGCTTTAGAAGTCACGATTTCCAATCCTACTACTTTGAGCTTCTGAAGCTATGACAACAAAAAATAACACACCTTGTTCTTCCTCTCCACAAGTTCTGAATGCTTAGAGAGTTCAGATGGTTTTAGAATTCTGCTCTCAGGAAGATCTGAGGCACACAGAGTAAGCACTGTATTATATTGGTTGGGCCGTTTCCCTCTTCAAAGCATTTTTATATCTGGAAACACATCTGATCCCCGCTCTATCTCTGCAAGGTCTCAGAGCCAGGCTTGCTGTCCCCTTGATGATTAAATGGTCTCAGAGTGGGGTCAAGGTCACACAGTGATTTCAGGGCAGATCTGGATCCTGATCCCTGGCCTTCCAAGCCTATCTCCAGCTGGTTTCGCTAGGTAGCATAACTGGGGTGCTTTTAGAAAACAGAAAGAACCATCAGAGAATCAGATAGAGCTACTAGTTAAAAAAAAAAAAAAAAGACTTTGGATCTCTAGAGTCAGGAGGGACCTGGGTGTGAATTCTAGTAAATCTCATCCTGTCTGAGTCCCATGGTATATATTTTTTTTTCTGCAAGAAGAGAATAATGCCACCTATACCTATTAAAACATGAGCATGAGAAATCTGTCATAGAGCCTGTCATATAGCTCGTATCACAGCCTTTCCAAATGTCCTATTCAACATGGTGGCTCACAGCTCCCAAAGGCATGCATCCTGACAGAGTGGGTGAGCCACGGAAGCCTACCATGCAGCACCTCTTCTACCATATTTTAGTGGTTGAGGCAGTTACAAAAGTTTGCCTAGGTTCAAGGGAAGAGAACATAGGGCCTCCTTCTTGATGAAGGGATGTCACATTGTAAGATAAGTATATGTGATGAGATTTATATTGGTGCGACCATCTTTGGAAACAATCTGCATCCCACCATTTGCATCTCTCTTGGCTCCTGCACCCACAAGTTTTCCAGTGATTATTTTCTTGGACAGGGATTGTAGTTATCTGCTCACCAGCCATTCTACTTCCTTCTGGCAGCTGCACCCTGATTTACATTTGGGAGTTGGTCCCCTGTATGTGAAGTTTCAGTGGGGCTATCAAACATGGGTACCAGCCTCAAGCTTACCAAGCATCTGAGGACATGAATAAAGTTGTTCTGTGAGGGATATGTAAATACAAGTGAAAGGCTTGAGTCAAAGTCCTCATAGTTATGGACTTCATGGTTAGAATGGGTCTCCCATATGGCAGTCCAGACTCAGGAAAGAGGAGGGGCCCCCTTAGGGGTTAGAGGCAGAGCCAGGATTAGAACCAATTATCTATCTTCCTGTCCACTGTTCTTTATACCACCTACAGGGATGGCTGGACCAAGTGTCCCCCATGACCCTATTGTGGCCAAAGCAATGGACACTGCAGCTCTCCTCCTCCTCCTCAGTCTCTGCCTGCAGCATTTGGCCCTTAGGACCATCTCTGTCTTCTCACGATGCTCTCCTCCTTTGGCTTCTGTGACTTTACAAACTTCTGGTTTTCATCCTGCTGCTTTGCTGCCCAATTCAATTCTTGATTGGATTCCTCTCTTTGTCTTCCTGAAATGTTGCTATCTTCATGGCTACCAGGGTCCCTCATAAGCTTCTTCTCTTCTCATCTCAATCTCTGTCCCCAAAGGTCTCAGCCACATTCGTGGCTCCGTGGCCCCACGTTTGCTAGTCCCTTAGCCTGTGCTTTTGCCTCAGTAGTTCCCATGGCTGGGTCTACCCTTCAAATCTTACCATAACTGTCATTTCCCTGAGAGGCCTTCCTTCACTCCATCTGTTGAAAGGGGGCTCCATCTCATCACCTTCTTTATCTCTTCTGTAGTGCTTTGCACAATCTGATCTTGCTGATTTATTTAGACACACTCTTATTTGTTGCCTCCCCAGCTAGGATGTAAATTTGGGAGCACAGAGGCCTTATCTGTCCTGTTTACCAGGGCCTGGTAGTCAGTGGTTCATGGTTCAGATTAATGAATCTAACTCTGTACTGAATGGTTCCAGCACTGTGTTAGCTACTGCAACCACACAAGTGATTATCTTCCTGGTCTTGGCTCAGCAAGAAGCATTGTCAGCTGGGTGTGGTGGCTCATGCCTGTAATCCTAGCACTTTGGCAGGCCAAGGTGGATGGATCACCTGAAGTCAGGAGTTCAAGACCAGTGTGACCAACATGGAGAAACCCTGTCTCTACTAAAAATACAAATTTAGCCGGGCATGTGGCGCATGCCTGTAATCCTAGCTATTTGGGAGGCTGAGGCAGGAGAATCACTTGAACCTGGAAGGTAGAGGTTGCAGTGAGTTGAGATCATGCCATTGTACTCCAGCCTGGGCAACAAGAGTGAAAAGCCATCTCAAAAAACAAACAAAAAACAAAAAAAGAAGCATCATCATCTGCCAAGTTGCCTATGTCAGAACCTTGGAAGCACTGTTAGCTCTAAATTCCAACCACCCACTAAGCCTCCATCATCTTAGGAAAGCTCCCAACTTCGGGGAGGCAGTACTACTACCCAGGGAACATCTGGAGGGTCTTTTACAGGGAACATCTGGAGGTCTTTTACAGGGAACATCTGGAGGGTCTTTTATGGGTTGCCACAAAAACTGGAGTGAAACCAGCAGTTGGCGGGCAGGGGTCAGAGATGCTGAACATTCCTTCACGTGTGGGGCAATCCTATCCCAAATGTTAGTTGTACTCCCTTTGGTAGATATTATGAGGGTCTGGCTCATTCATATCTCATGAGTCAGTCCAAGTCTTTCCATTACATTGTCATGACCGTGGTTCAGGCCGTCACTGTCTTATGCTAGAACGTAGCCCTTTGAGCTCTGGAGGCAATGAATGCAGAAACAAGACACAAGGGCCCAGGTTTGGTCTTGGGGAGCACTTGGAATATGCATGTGGAGGAGAATGGTTGGTAAGGGAGGATTTGGAAAAAGATCCTCCCAGTGGGAGGATGCATGTTAAAGTGCTTTATGAACTGTAAAATATTTGAATAATGGGTGGAGTATCACGTAACATGATTGCTAACTCACTGTTAAAATTGTAGTCCTGCCTGTTCTAGTTACTGCAGTTGGGTAAAAAGTCACCTCAAAACTTAGTGGCTTAAACAACAATAATCCTTCTTTATATATTACGCTTTCTGTGTGCCAGAAATGTAGAAGCAGCTCAGCTGGGGGTTCTAGTTTGAGATGTCAAATGAGGATGCAGCCAGACAGTGGCTGAAGCTAGGACAATCTTGAAGGCTTCTGCACTCATGTAAGTGGTACTTGGGCTGGGAAGACTCAAATCCCTGGGGCTCTTTGGACTTCTGTCTGTGTCTCCACGTAACCTTTCCATATGTCCTCTTCAACATGGTGGCTCACAGAACCCAAAGGCATGCATCCTGGCAGAGTGTGGGTGAGACAGGGGAAGCCTACCATGCAGTATCACTTCTGCCACGTTTTATTGGTTGAGGCAGTTACAAAAGTTTGCCTGGGTTCAAGGGGAAAAGAACATAGGGCCTTCTTCTTGATGAAGGGGTGTCACATTGTAAGAACAGTATATGTGATGAGATTTATATTGGTGCAGCCATCTTTGGAAAGCACAATCTACATCCTACCATTTGCATCTCTCTTGGCTTCTGCATCCACAGGTTCTCTGGTGATTGTTTTCAGGGACAGGGGTTGTAATTGCCTGCTCACCAGACATTCTACTTCCTTCTGGCAGTTGCATCCTCATTCCCACTTGGGAGTTGCTTACCCTGTATGGGAAGTTTCAGTGGGGCTGTCAAATGTGAACATGAACCTCAAGCTTAGCCAGTCATGTTCTCTTCCTCAAAAATTTGAGTCTTGAGTGGAGTTACAGGAAGCAGAAACTGGGAAACAATAAATGTCTGGAGCTATTTCTCCTGGTGGTACCCAGGACCTGCACACTGCTCTCCTTGCTGACCTTTCTGAAGCTGGCTGTTCCACTTTGCTGCAGTTACATAGAGTTACTCCATATCCTTCCATGAGTTTATTTATTTATTTATTTATTACTAAAGTTAGCCAGAGTGACTATCTGTTGCTTGCAACCAAAAAGGCTAACTGGCACCATTGTTTTAGACTTGCTATTTAAAATGCTAATAAACTGTCATCATTACAATGCAATTAACTGCCATTAGTGCTGTGTTTTTACCAACAAATAGCTAAAGCAAAAGAATGAGAGGCTTTGCCACCTGCTCCAAAGTGAAGACAGGGACGACCTTCTTCCCTCTGGATTCACTACAGTGAGGTGTATGGAATGGGCACTCCCAGATGGAGGCAGGAGACATGGGCCTGAATTTCAGCTGTTTTGTTTGACTTACATCAAGTCAGCACACTTCTCTGAGCTCAGGTTTCCTCATTGGCATACGGGCCCAGAGGATCTTCACCATATATAAATGTAATGAGAGCAGGCATTATGTCTTATTCTCTCTGTATCACAAGGAGTAGCACATAAAATATGTTATATAAATAATGGTCACATATAGGAATAATGGACATTGAAGAACTACTTTACAAAGCCACCAGACAATCCCCCCTTTAAGTGGGGACTATTTCTATTTTATTGGTTTAGGTACAGGTCCCAGCACAGCCCTGAAACATGAAGTAATTAGGCTAAATATATTGTATACTTATAATACATTTATTAATTTATAGAATATATTATGACATAATATAGTAATGTAAGTACCAGGTGTGCATTTGCAGGTACACAGAGACTCTTGCCTAGGAAAGACAAACTTGGAAAAAGTGTTCATTTCCAAAGTTTGCTTTTCCAGTTTGAATAGTGCATTAGTGAGGATTTCAGAAAGGGAACTTTTAAAGACAAACTCATTTGTTTCTGCTATTACTTTCCTCCTCTGATTCCCATCTTAGGTCCTCTCAGCTCCAGAATGAGTTAGAGCGGCTTTGCTCTGCTACCAGTGATGCAAAAACTGTGTGCATGTGTCCAGATGTGTGTGCATGCAACATGTGCTTGTGTGTATGTGTATATGTGCCTGTGTGTGCATGGGTGTGTGCAGGGCAAATGGAAGCCCACCGGTTATCTTTTCTTTTTTTCCAGTGCTCAAAGTTTTGGTGAGAGCTGATCCTCTGAGGGGTACTGGACACCTCAAGGCAGTTCTTACCTACAGCACTCCATGCAGGTAGAGAAAAAGAGGAAACGGTCTATTTTCCCATTTTCATTTTCCCAGGCTCACAGGAAGGAAGGCTTTAGGGGATGACTGGCTGGAGTTTATCCGTGACAACTTTAGGTTTCCTAGTTCTCAGGAAGGTCTGTCATGGGTGACTGCACACATGTGTCAGTTAACTTTTGCTGCCTGACAAACCATGCCAAATGTAGTCAGGGAAGATAGCAAGCATTTCTTACTCTTTTCTAAAAACTATTATTCTGTGGGTTGGCTGGGTGGTATTCTGTTCTGAGCTGGTCGTGGCTGTGTTTGAGTGGTCTGGAATGGCTTTGCTCTCTTACCAGGGTCTCTAATGCAGCATGGTGCCTCATCTTCCAAGAGGCCAGCCCAAGCTTGTTCACATGATGGCAGAAATTTCCTCAGGAGCAAAGAAGAGCAGATTCCAACATACATATGCTTTTCAGGTGTCAGGTTGTATTATGTTTGCTATTGTCCCATAGGCTAAGGCAAGTCACATGGCCATGCCTAGATTCAGGGAACAGAAATAAATTCCACTATTTGATAGAAACAGTGGCTGAGGCACATTGCAATGGAGCATGTGCACAAGTGGAGGGAATGCACGGCCACTTGCAAGCTACGACAGCATGGATAGATAGGCCAGGGCAGGCAGTAGGATGTGCAGAACAGTGCAAGGTGACAGTCATCCACCTGGTTAGTTCTGGAGGGCACGGAAGCATGCCATCTGTTTGTTAATCAAGCAGAGAGACAAGCCTTGCTTTCTTCTCTGTTCTCGATTGGATACTGGAGAAGCAGACAGTCCTTGTCCTTAAGGAGCTCACAGCCCAGTGAGGAAGGCACAACTCTCCCTAGGGAAGATCACCATGGGCAGCTGTCAGAGACCCTGGAGAAACAAGCTGGGGACCTCCAGGAGCTGTGCGAGCAGCCAGCATCTGTAGGGGCTGAATGAGTCAGGAGTGTACAGCAGGCTGAATCCATAGAGGACCCAGAGACTAATTCCAGCAGCAGCTCAGCTTTGACCAAGAACGTCCCTGATTAGGGCCTGGAGAGTGTTGAAATCTTAAAACTCTCCAGCTGGAAGGAGGTTGGATTTTATTCTCTTCAGTCATCTTGTTCTATAGCACCATGACCATGGCTCTTATTATATATTTTAGAACGTGATTATCAGTCAGGATAGGTTAACTGCTATAACAAGCCACCCCTGAATCTCAGTGGTTTACCTGTTAAAGGTTTACTTCTTATTCTCACCAAGTCTGCTGCAGATGCTCCTGGCCACAGATGGCCTTCTATGGGGTCATTCAGGGACCCAGGTTCTTCCCTTCTTCCCATGTTGTGGCTCTGCCCTTGTCCAGGGCCTGGGGACCCTCTGTTAGACCCTGCTCTTGGCCACCAAAGGAGGAAGAGGCTGAGGGAGCATTTTGTGGGCCAGGCCTGACCACATCCCCATCATATACATTCACTGGGTGGAGCTCAGTCATATGGCTCACATTGCAAATAAGCCAGGGAACATGGATTAGCTGTGTACCCATGAATACAGTGAGATGGGCTAGGGCACACATAGCAGTACCTACATGTGAACACCTCTTTGCCTGGAAAGCAAGTTCTTTAGTGACTGGGAGTTTGTCATATTCATCACACAGTCCCAGGAGCTGTCCCAGCCTCTAGGCGAGGGAAGGTGCTTGACCTACATGGACTGAAGTCACCAGACTCTTGGACCTTGCCTTGACTTTGGGCCCTGTCCTCATTCATTGGATTCAGTGTCTAAGCCCAGCTTTCTGCCATTCCCTGGCCATAGCTTTCTCGAGGCTCATGTCACTCTGGCTATTCTTGATCCTGGCCTCTATCCTGACACCAGTTTCTTGCTTGCAAACCCCAGCCCTGGGCCCATCCAACTCCCTGTAAAGACCAAGACAATCAGACAACGAGGAGTTTCTTCCATCAGCCTCTCCTCTACTAAAGCGTCATGGATCCTTTAGTTGTGTCAAGCTTCTAGCCCTGAACAGGCCTTCACCAAAATGACCCACCCAGAAACTTTCTCAGAAGGAAGAGAAGCCTGGTCCATCCCAGGGCTGTCTGTGTCAGACCAGAGACATGCCGGCTGGAACACGTAATCAGCCTGACCCACAAAGTCGGCAGGGCCCCAAGGAGTCTGTAGCTGCAGCGAGGCCCGAGCAGATAATGCCCCCTCCCCAGGCCATGCCAGCGGGCAGCCTCTCCCCCTGCCAGTCCCTTGTCAGCCCCAGACCCAGAAAGGGCAACTCCAGGGAGGAGAGATAGGAAACAAAACACTCCCAGCATGCTGCCCAGTGTTATTTCTCAGCGTGGAAAAAGAATGCCAGTTCAAAGGGCTGCCCCAGTTTCCAGCAACAAGCTTTCCCTCAGGAGGAAGGGGGCATGTGGTGTTGATGAAGCCCAGGGGAACCATTAAAAGAGATGTTTTGGAGACAGCAAGCAGGCTTGCTTTTGATAAAGAACTTTGGCTTCTTCTTTGAAAAACAGTTATTTGGAATTAAAGATCAAGACAGCATCAGAATAAATAATAGCTGCCATATTTTTATCTCTCTATGCCAAGTACTTCACTTTTTATGCCATTGAAATAATCTTCCAAAAAGCTTGTGAGGTAGGCATATTAATAATATTTTATAGATAAGAAACTGAAGTTCAGAGAGTCTGAGTAACTCCATCAAGGTTATATGCTTCCAAGTGGCTGGGTCAGGCCTGGAACATGGAACTTTTTTGATTCTAAAGCCTATTTCTCTTCTACTATTTCATACTTTCCAGATTCCAGGGTTTTTTTTCCATAGTAAGAAAGGGTCACTGCTGCCCTAACTTCGGCTTTATTATCTTGGGGTATTTATGCCTATTAGCACTTTCCACTGTATTTCAGTTAAAGCTCACAACAGTCCTATGAGAAGTGCACTATTATTTTCCAAGCCTTTTGAGGATAAGATAAACCTAGAAACCCTAAATAACTTGCTCACAGTCTCGGGGCCAGGACGAGGTGGAGGCAAGAACGGAATGCAGCTGCTGGATCCACATCCATTGCTCTTCTTCCACACCAGGGATTGTCCCTGGCCAAGTTTATTGAGTTGCCTCTTCTTATAAGGCCTGTGAGCTTTTTTTTTCATTTCTTTTTCTTTCTTCTTCTTCTTTTTTTTCATTTTAAGTGGTTAAAAAAAGTCAAAAGAAGAATAATATTTTGTGGCATGTGAAAATTACATGAAATGCAAATTTCAGAGTCCATAAATAAAGTTTTGTTGGCACACACCCATGTTTATTTGTTTCTTTATTGTCCATGATGCTGTCCTTCTGGCTGTTAGATATAGTGAACCCCAAGTTTCTCTTCAAGGAATCAGTATGTCAGTATGTTCAGCTCTTATTCTTTAATTTTCAATTTTAAAGATTAACTTCCTTGTAGTTTCAGTAAACAACCTTTTCCACTGGTTCTAATCAGTAGTTCATATCTGTTCCCCAAGTCCCCTGCTCTGCCCTGACTCATTCTGCTCATCTGCTCTGGTCACCTGCTTTGACCCCTGCTTACCTGCTCTGACCTGCCCATAACCGTCCTTCCCACCAAACTACCTACCCCGCCACTGTGGCTTATACCTCTGTTCCCTTTAAAATAGCCAGTTGGAATTAGACTAGACTGTGTGGTCTAACCCTAGCCAACAGGGGAACAGCACAGCAGTAGGGACGACCTCTGTCAGGCATAAGTACCCCTTCCCCTCCTTTGTCTGGGTGTGTGTTCGCCATTGTTCCATCTGTGAGCCACACCTTTCTATAGAAGTAAATTGCCTTGCTGAGGAAATTTATATTCAAGTGCTACTTCTTTTGTAGCAGTGAAAATTTTATGTAGAACAAGGCTCTGCTCTCAGATAGCTCTCACAAGCACCCTGGTTGGCACACTTCCTCCCTCTCTGTGATATGCTAGAATGATGGACCATACCTGTTTCCCCTCACCTTCTAGGAGATCTGAAGAAGGCTTTCTAGGAAATACATTGTTCTGTAAAATGTTTAGGCTCTAGGAGTAGTGAATAATCAAAATACAAAAGTAGGAAGGAGGCCAGGACTTGAGGGAGGAGAAAATTCTGGGAGCAGGAAGAGGTGAAGACTCTGCCCGCCAGACTCAGAGATTTCCCTGAGCAGGGTTGGGTCGGGTAGGAGGAGGGCTAAGGGTGTAGGCTCTTAGAGAATGAGATAAAAAAGGTGTGGCCCATGACTCCAGCACATCAAAGAGAGGAAGGAAGGACCACAGCCTGGGTGCTCACAGAGCAAGCGGAGCCTGGAGAGGAGGAGGAGCAGAATGACAAGAACGGATGTCAGAAAACAGGGACCTGGGTCTTGGGGTGCTGTCATCAAAGGTTCCCCCATGCCCATGCTGTGCAGCTGCAGCCACCCAAGTCTGAGGGGCCACCATGTGCTTGGAGGATGAGAGTGGCATTGGACACCAGGAATGAGTGTGGGGGAGAAGCTGCTTGCTGTTCTCTGGAAACCGCATGGGATTCCTGGAACAGGGTCCACCTTAAAAAGTGAAGGGGCCTAAAAAATGATCAAAAAGGAATTTCCTGACAGCCCATGTGGGATAAAGGTACAATGCTGAAATTAGGTTGAGTTTCAAGAAGATACACATTTCTTAAAACATCTGATTCTGTGGACTGACAGCCATGTCTGCTGCAGCTGTGAAATGCTTTGAATAGCCAGGCCCATGCTGGAAACTCAGTATTAGCTCCTCCTCCTGGTCTCCCTCATTTTTATCATTATTATTGCTAAGACAAGGCTGAATTTTGACTCCTAGTTTTCCTGATGTTGTGACTCCTCCTAAATAAATAGCTACTGAGAATGTTCTGGGTGCCCAGTTGTTTGGTAGGTCTTGATGGGAGGATCTGAATAGAGACATGGTTTCTGGGTGGACCAGAAACTCTGGAAACTGGAATAATGGTGAATGATGTAAGAGAGCATAGACATGTGTGGCACAGCCCAGGGAGGGGTGTTCACAGAAAGGATGGGTCAGCAAGGTCTGTAGGGGAAGCTGAGTCTCAGGATCAGGGATTGTTAAAGGAGGAAGATGTGAAAGGAAAGTAAATCTTGGGGCCTCCAAATCACTAAGCTAAAGGGAAAAATCAAGTTGGTAACTGCTTAGGGCAAACCTGCCTCCCATTCCATCCAAAGACACCCTTTACTGAGATAAATGCTATCTGATTGCCTTGTTTGGAGGGGCTAATCAGAAACTCAAAAGAATGCAACCATTCGTGTCTTATCTACCTGTGACCTGGAAGCCCCCTCACTGCTAGTTGTCCTGCCTTTCTGGACCAAACCAATGTTGCTCATCTTATGTATGTTGATTGATGTATCATGTCTCCCTGAAATGTATGATACCAAGCTGTGCTCTGACCACCTTAGGCACATGTCCTCATTATCTCCTGAGGCTGTCACTGGTGCGAATCCTTAACTTTGGCAAAATAAACTTCCTAAATTGACTGAGACCTGTCTCAGGTTTTCGGTGTTCACAAAGACAGAGATGACCAAATGCAGCCCCTTCATTTCACAAATAAGAAAACTGGGGCCCAAAGAGGTTCAGAGAGGTTCAGAGACTTGCATTAGGCCATACAGGGAGTTGAGGTAGAAGTAGAACTTGAGTATAATTACCTGGATATTTTCATTTCAAAGCTTTTAATGGCTACCTCCTTAGACTTAAGATGTCAATTAAATTAATAATGATGATAATAGTTAACATCTATTGAACACTCACTCTGTGTCAGTCATCATGCTCAGAACTTCATTTGAAATAATCTCCAATGAATCCTTAGAGACTCCCCCTGTTTATAGAACAAAACTTGATTTCTTTAGCGAGAGCCTCATGGTCTGACCTCAGTCGGCCAATTCTTTTTTTTTTCTTTTCTTTCTTTCTCTTATTTTTTTTCTGGAGACAGATTCTTGCTCTGTCACCCAGGCTGGAATACAGTGGTGTCATCTCAGTTCACTGCAACCTCTGCCTCCTGGGTTCAAGGGATTCTCCAGCCAGAGCCTCCTGAGTAGCTGGGATCTCAGGCACACATCACCACACCTGGCTAATTTTTTGTAATTTCCGTAGAGACAGGGTTTTGCCATGTTGCCTAGGCTGGTCTCGACGTCCTGACTTCAAGTGATCCAACAGCCTCAGCCTCCCAAAGTTCTGGGATTACAGGCATGGGACACTGTGCCTGGCCCAGCCAGCCAATTCTGGCATATTTTCTATCACTCCAACTTCTGCAGCCTGTGCCTGTGTTGACAGCTCCCTGACCCGTCGGTGTACATATTTGCACCCTTCACTTTTGCCCTGTTCCTTCTTTCTCATTCAGGCAAGGTCAGCTGAAGCTTTGACTCTCCTTTGAAACCTCCCTCTCAGGACTTGGCACCTGGCAGGTTTGAAAGCGCACATCTGCAGGTGCTTGCAGGAGAGTGCGGGAATGGTGCTTCTTGGCTGAGCAAGAAGGTATGGGCAGAGTGGAGGATGATGGAGACAGGTCAGAGGACACTGGAAGCCACACAGAGCAAACACGACCCCTCTCTTCCTTTGTACGCTCACTCTATGAATATTTACCACATCCCTGCTGCTCCACGCAGTAGGTAGTTGGGGAGTGGGAGAGGTAACAGGCATAAATGATTCTAATACAAGAAAGAGAGTGCCAAGAGCCATAAGGGAGCTCATTCATCATGAAAGCTGAGAAGGGATTGGTTATTTCTGTCTTTGCTGTGAGAGATGCTTTCTGAAGAACTACCATTCGTTCTGAGTCTGGGTGGAGGTGTAGGTTACAGAGGTGCAGAAATCAGGGGGAAAGGAACTCCAAGTGTGGTTATTAAAGGCACATAGGTTATCAAAGGCACAGGGGTGGAGGTGTGTGAATTGTGGGAGGGTATGTAAGGTGAGAGGAAAGTTAAGGACTAGGGCGTAAGACCCTGCAACTGAATTGGATACAAGTGAGCTAAAGGCATCTGTGTGGTGGGGATATCAATAGAGACCTCTCATCCTTATTGAGCCTGTGTGATAAGCAAGACACACTCCTAAGAGCTTTCAAAGTAGTAGCTCCTGTTTTCCGTACAACATGGTCCCCATTTTACAGATAGGAAACCAGGAAACAGGTGAAGCGACTGCCTTCAGCCAGGAAGTGATGGTCACAGAAGTCAGGCCGTGGCGGTCTGGCTCCCACTACCTCTGCTCCGCCTCCACTTAGCATGGGGTAGAAGCAGATGGAGGCAAAGAGGCAAAATGAACTTCGTTTTTTGAACGGTGGCTAATTCTTATGCGTAAAGTGGATCTTCCCAACCGGGAAATTCAGGGTCATTGGAATCACAGGCTCAGTCGAGTCCCTGAGGGTTGCCAGGTTGCAGTCCTGCAATAAATCAGGTGAGGAGCATCAGGAGGACTGCGGGTCTCAAAGACCTTCCCGTTATACATCTGATAGAGCCACAGCTCCCCTCACTCTGTCATCCCTAAGCCCCTGTCTGTCTCCCTTTGTTTATGATGATTATTGAAGGCATTTGCATGAAAACAGGCTTTTCTCAGTCTTCTGAGGGCTGGGCTTCCTGCTGAGGTTTCTCACCTGAAGCCATAATTCTCCATCTGTGGCTCTATAACCATCTCCTGGGTGGCTAATTACAGGCCATGTGCTCCTGGGTGTGTGCTGGAAAGGCAGTGGATCAGCTTCCCTGTCTGCTTCCTTTGCCGCTCCTCTTTTGGACACGCTTGCTCTAAACCTGTCCTCCACAGCGTCTCTGCAGGGCCTCCGTGAGACTGTTTTCCTCTGCAGGTAGTGTTCCATTTTGCAGATGACCCCAGCTGGGCTTAACTGGGCATTCACAAGTCTGCTTGCCAGCATCTCAGTGTCTGCCAGTTAGCAAAAATCAACAAAAGGGCAGGTAACGTCTGCTGCTTTGATCTCATGCAGGTGGGGTGATGAAGTGGAAAGAGCTTTGGCCTGGGATTTTGGAAGTTGAGTTCTGGTCCTAACTTTGGAGAAATCTCTTTACCTCTCTGGGTCTTAGTTTTTTCTGATATAAAATGAGATTTGATTAGACCAGTGGTTTCTAACCTGATTCCTAGGTGTCTGGAAGATAGTAATGATCATGGGGGGCTTTAAAACAGTTTTGAACTCCCTCCAACTGCAAACTCCTGGAGAGAGAGAATGGCTGCCGATTCATCTCTGAATCTCCGTTATCTAGGACAGAACTTGGCTCAGAGGGTGCAAACAATGACATTTGTTGAAATATGAAGGCCTTTCAGAAAGTCTAACAAAACCTGTTCCTTGACCCTGACGAAGCCGGGTAGGCTAACAAAACTTTGAAATCTTTAATGATTAGAATTACATTAAGGCTGTGCTGCTCATGGGTTTTTTGACTGCGTAACTGACTGTGCATAACTTAAGCAAGAAGATGACCCCTGGGAAGTGTGCTGGCGAGATATAGGACTGATGAAAAGGCTGGGAACCAGGCTCGCAAAAATGACAGATGCCATGGAAGGGAAGAGAGCTGAGAACAGCGGGGAGCCACAGTGTCCAAGACAGGAGAGTCCCACTGGATGAGCCCACGTTGCGTGGCTGCCCAGCTACTGGGTGCTGGGGGAGAGGGGTTAGCAGGGCTCCTTATTTTTCTATACACTCTGCTTATCAACAAGACTGTAATACAGTTTGGGAATTACTGCCAAAGAGGAAGGAAATTTCCATTTTGTGTAGCCAAAACATGACAAAGCACCGCTGCGCCTGGTACCTCTGGTTCTGTTTGGCTTATCTGCTTGGTAGTGATGAGTGGCTTTGGTGAACAGGAATGGGAAAATACAGTTACACATGCATTTTGATATTTAAAACATCTGCGTTCCTAGAGTCTACATGAAAGAAATTATAACAGGTTGCTTATGGATGGAGATGGGCACATTTTTAGTCTACAAGGCTGAGGTTTTCTATCTCTGGGTCCAAGATAAATGCCCGTGGAATCCCCTATAGAGATGCAGACACAAGTGCTGAGGGAGACACCTTTTCTTTATCTCTAGATGTTTAGCAGGGTCTCCTGTGATAGCTATCTTGTCTATTCTAACCTCTCTCTGAGCCTCAAAATTCTGAGCAGTTTACTTCACTGAGATTTCATGAGGTCCGATGAACAGCAATGTCAACAATACCTATTTCTGTTGTGGTATTATTCTGGACAGGGTAGGTAGGTGGTCACTGGGGAGAAACACCTCTTTTTCTTCTCACTAATTTATATTAATTGTGCTCATTTTGTCTCTGCAGTTGACATATATCATTTGTAGCTACTCAGTATCTTTTAAGTAGCCTCACTATATCTTAATTATTTCTACTGCTTTCTCAAAGTAGAATCCAGAATATTTTATCCTGAGGCCTGCTTCCAGCTGGATAAAGGCAGGAGACCTCAGTCCTTCTAGTCAGATGAACCTGGTTGAGACGTGGAATCCAAAATGAGCAATATGAAGCTTTAGTCTGGAAAGGGAAGATTCTTGTTCTGAAAGTGGTGGAGCTATCGGGGTCTTCTGGGTGGTGGTGATAGGATTGCTGTCATTCAGTCTTGATTATCTAGCTGCTCTGTAGCAATGGTTGTGATGATTTGGTTAGATAATCCTCATAAGTATGTTTGGACTTCGTAGCTTCAGGGTCAGTTATTGGCTCTTCTCAGAGATGTTTTGTGCTATCCACCAGCCTTTAATACCTCTGTTTCGTGCTTATATTAGTCAGAATGAATTACGTTGTTTACGTTGAAGAACCCTCCCTGATACATGGAGTGCTCCTCCCTGGTATAGGAATTGCACTTGGAGTGGGTTCTGAAAGTTACAGAACCTTATACTGTGTATGGGAGTGGCTTCATTGAGGTAGTCAGGCATGAGGAGGCAAGAACCCACCTACTACTGGCTAGAAAAGGAAGTCCTCTCCATTGTATTGGCAAATCTGTGCAAGTATCTCCTGCAAGGTAATCCTTTGTGTGTTGTTCCTTGGAACTCTGACCTCTGCCAGTGGAGGCTGAAGAATTAAGGGAAAAGTAGGAGAAACATTTTCAGAAATGCAGTCCTCCCCCTTGTCTCAGGCAGTGGTCTGGGCATCTCCTTTGCTGCCTTTGTTCTTGCTGAACTCATACTTGCAGGAAGTTTTCTTCTTTCCCAAGTAGCCTATTAGGGGTATGTCTATAGATATTCTCTATATAAATCTTTCATTGGTGCTAGTTGTGAACTCTATAAAAATTTTCTCTCTTTTACAAATGGATGTTGTAGACCTTGGAAAAATGTGGACAGATATAAACTAATGGAGGAGCTATATGTGGCAGAAAGAGAGAGAGAGAGAGAAAGAGAGAGAGAGAGAGAAGAGAGAAAGAGAGAGAGGAGAAGAAAGTGACATAGACAGAAAAAGGGCCCTGGCCACGTCCAAGCTTACCACCAGTGAATTCGCTTCTGTGGTAGTCAGCCTTTATTTACTGTGGCCTTGGTGATCCCTGCTTCTAGGGCTTATGCCCTGTATAGTTCTTTTCCACATGGAAGCAGGCTGGCCTGTGTGATCAATAGCTATGATGGAGATAATAATGTGTGATTCCCAAGGTTATGTCATAAAATGCATTGCAGCTTGCACCATGGCCTGTTAGATCATTTTCTCTGAAAGAAGCCAGCTGCCATGTTGAACGGACACTCAAGCAGCTCTGTGGAGAGCCTGCCTGAAGAGAAGCCAGCAGGCCAGTTCCAACTTGCTGGCCACGTGGGTGAGCGTCCTTGGAAAGATGTGGGGCTTCTAGCTTCAGTCCATGGTTATAAATGACTGGAATGCCACCTGATATCTGACAGCAGTCACCTGAGAGACCATGAGCCAGAAGTGCCCAACTGAGCTGCTTCTATGTTCCTGAACTGCTGAAGTAAGAGAGATAAGAAATGATTGTTGTTTTAAGCCATTAAATGTTAGATTATCTGTGACACAGCATTAGATACTTAATACAGTTCTCCTGCTGTCTTTCCTTTGATAAAGAAGCTACGGTATCTGAGGTAGGTGCATACAATAGAGATGTTTGGGAATCTGTCTTCTTGCTGGTGTTATTGTTATGCTTCATAGCCTTACTCATTGTTCACTTAGTAGAAATTCCTCTTGGGCTGTGGTAGATAACTGAACATTATTTCTGGCTTTCACTGTTATTATGCCTTTAGCTCTCTTGGGTCTATTTTCATAAGTATTTAAATGGGAAGGTAGATGAGGATGAATCAGGTGCTCTTATCTTGCTGTACTCTTAACTAGGAAATCTAAAATCTCTAGGATTTTGATTGTACATTCTCTCAAATTTTTGAGCACACATTTTTGAGCACATATCTCCAAAATATATTTTCTTGCATAGTCTCTCATTTATTATTTACAAGTGCCACTGTATTATTTTAGTATACAAATTATAAGGCAAACATAAAATACGAACAGAAAATAAGAGAGAAAAATAAATAGAAGTTTGAATATTTTCTTTTTCTATCCAAGTGGTTGTCTTGGGTACTACTGGTAAATGTGCCCCTTCTTCCACTTTGGAGACCCCTGCTGTATGGTTAACGTTTTATATTATTGTATCATTTGCATGTTCTTTAAGGGAAAATATTGTGCCTTATTTATTTCTTCTAAGATTTCAGGGTAGCTGCTCTATTCATGTTTTTTAAAAGAAAGAAAAAAGGAATGAATGAATGAATGCATGACTGAATAGAGGAATGACATTTATGGTTCAGTACAGCAATAAATGGAAGATAAACAAAAATTGATAACATATATGACATGCATGAAGCTTACTTTTTTTTTTTTTTTTTTTTTTTACCAACCATTAAAATAAAAGTTGTTACGAATTAAACATTGTTGTAATAATCAAAAAAAAACTTAAACAAATAGCCACCCCCAAATTAAATAAAACCCCAAAAACCCAAAAA
>CAUYQU010017588.1:0-30128 GCA_963574635.1 Cheracebus regulus
TCCGTGTGACCCTGAGCGACGAGTTCTTGAATTCCATTGAAATGAGGATGGTGTCTGCACCTGGCGTTGGCCTGATTAATCGTAATGCCTTATCACTAGCCTGTGAGCCTGCACGTAGCCTGTGAGCCTGAGAAGCCATTATATTTTAGCCTGGCTGAAGCCATTTTCCTTGCCACATCACAAGTGGACATCCAACTTGTTGATTCCCAGCGCCGAAATCTGAGCTACCCACTGCGCAGGCTAAAACCGCGGCATTAAGATTCGTGGTGCTTTTCTGCTCGGGGGATCTCCGGTCTGGCTTCCCTACTCGCCTTCCCGGAGATCCAAACGTCGATCAAAAGGGAAGCTAGTCCCGTTTACTCTGCACCGAGAACCGCCGCGCCGAAGCGCCGGCAAAACGGCCACACCGGCCACAAGAGTTGTGCTGGCGACTCGTGGGGCTCCTCCGCTGGGAATCCTAGTCCGTAAGCAACAAAAATTTTTCTAAAACTGTGGCGTCCTCTCGTTCTGTGCGCTTTCTCTGGGAGCTACAATCCTGAGCTGCTAGTAGTCAGCCATCTTGGATCTCTCCTTTTTTCAACATTAAAGAAACATTACAGGTTGTCCATACATTTAATAAAGATATATTTTTAAGCATTTTAAATTCCAAGCCATACATGATTTGTTTCATAGTGAAAGATACATGCTTTTTGGCCAGCAGATTTCGTACTTTTATTGTAGCTTCTTCCTGGTCAGAGGAATGGCCAAAACCTCTATTATAATCTTTTATGACCCTTTCCTACACTGGGTTAATCCTGCCCAGACCATCACCCTTTGCCTTTGAACTAGAGCAGAGACTGTGATGGTGCTCAAACTGGCACGGCCAATCTTTTATACCTAAAATGTGCCTTTTGTCTTAAGCCCCTATAAAAGGCTGACATAACTTATTGACAGAAAGACAGCATATTGCCAAGAATTAAACCAATATGTGCTTTCTTGCATGCATTTGGAATATGTAACTTACACCAGTGTTTGGTTTGATTGGTAGTCCAGTCCATACTGAGAAGATCCTTGAATGAAGATGTTTAATTCTGTCAACAGGAATTCTGCTAAGCAAGGGCTGGGGATGGATAGAGGGACGTTTGATGTTTGGGATAGCTGTACTGGCATCTGCCAACATACAAACCCTAAACCAAAAGAAAAGCAAAAACAAATAGAAATTCTCAAAACCACAGCACATTTTGTTTGAATTTGAAGAATGAAAATATGGTATTTGAAAAAAAATGGGATAAGAATAAAGAAAAAAAGCTGCATCTAGATTACACATAATTGGTAGCAAGTATATACTGGCTGTAAACAACAGGCTAGCAAGGTCTTAATAAGTCCTAAGTATTGAGTTAACGAACCAGTAACTTTCCAAATAACTGAGGTAACACTAGTATGAACAGATTTTTGTCATTTTCCCTAAAAGAGTCTACATGCAAATTAAAACAAAATGATGTATCATTTAATATCTATTTCATTAGCAAAACAGAAAATTATGAAACACAGCCCTGCTGAGACTCTAGGCCACAGATTGGTAAACAATCAATGGATAGGCCAGGGGGCCATATCCAGCCCAAGGGATTCTGAGTTCAGAATGAAGTATGTTTCATTCTGAGCTATATATATATTATACTATCTAGGTTTAACAGCATAATCAAAGATATCATATTATTATATAACCATCTAACATTGAAACACACATATATAAATATATATATATGTGTGTGTGTGTGTGTGTGTGTGTGTCGTATATACTGGCTGTAAACTGGCCAGTACAGTCTTAAATAAGTCCTAAGTACTGAGTTAACTAACCAATGTGTGTATGTATGTACATACACACATATATTTAAAGTATATATATATATATATACACACATGCACAAAGTGTATGTAAACTATATATACTAATATGTGTATATACACACACATACTATATATATACATGCTACATATATATGCAGTTGTGTGTATATAGATACTATATATACATTTACAGTATGTATATAAGTATATATGATCATATATATGTACATATAGTATATTGTGTGTGTGTACACTCACACACACTTCAAAAAGAGACTGGATCTCGTCTCTTGCCCAGGCTGGATTTCAATGGTGATCACAGCTCATGGCTGCCTCAAATTCCTGGGTTCAAGGGATCCTCTTGCCTCAGCCTCCCAAGTAGCTAGGACTACAGGCGTGAGCCACTGTAGCCAGGCTGGAACTTTATATTTTCAATGGTTATAGTTACCTTAGATAATTAAATACTTACTTGTATAATATCCTTGATTACGCTGCTAAACCTACATAGCATAAAATACTTACTATGTGCTCTCCCAACCTTTGCTTTTTTTTTTTTTTTTTTTACCGTGGAGTCTCACTCTGTCACCAAGCTGGAGTGCAGTGGTGCGATCTCAGCTCACTGCAACCTCCGCCTCCCAGGTTCAACTGATTCTCCTGCCTCAGCCTCCTGAGTAGCTGGGACTACATGCGTGTGCCACCATGTCCAGCTAATTTGTGTATTTTTAGTAGAAATGGAGTTTCACTATGTTGACCAGCATGGTCTTGGATCTCTTGACCTTGTGATCCACCTGCCTCGGACTCCCAAAGTGCTGGGATTACAGGTGTGCGCCACTATGCCCAGCTGTGTGGCCCTTTAAGGAAAAAGTCGGCTGACCCCTGCTCTAGGCAAAAAGATGTGTTCAGTTGGCAGCAAAGTATCAGTGTGCCAGGAAACTACTTCTAGTCGTAGGCTTTGGGCCATCATTCTACTAGGAATTTGTCACAGTAAAATAATCCAGGATATTGACTATTTTCCTTCAGTATGGTTCTGTAAAAGTTGGTATGTTTGTTATCCAATGCTGTGACACAGATTATCCGAAAAGTTAGCAGCTTAAAACAGTGGTAAACATTTATTATCTCACATAGTTTCTGGGGGTCAGGAATTCGAGAGTGGCTTAGCTAGGTGATTCTATATTAAGATTTCCCATGAGGCTGCGTTCAAGCTGGAGCTGGGGCATCTACTCCCTTGAGCAGAAAGTTCAGTTTCCTATATACCCATCTCCTCCCACCCCCATTTCCCTATTTTTGACATTTTGCATTAGTGTGGTACATTGTTACAACTCACCTAGCATTTCCATCAGGTTCTTTTTTTTTTTTTAAAGAAAGAAAATTGACAAGTTTATTTTAAAATTTATATGACAATGTGAAGGATCTACAGTACCCAAAATGATCTTCAAGAAATAGAGCAGAGCTGGAAGAACTATATACTACCTGACTTGAAGACATACTACAAAGCTACAGAAATCTCAACAGTGTAGTACGAGCACCGGAGAGACAAACAGATCAGTGAAACAAAGAGGGAATGTAGAGACCTACAGTCAACTGATTTTTGGTGAAGGCATCTGAACAACTCAATGTGGAAAAAAAAAGTCTTTGCAACAAATAGTCTGTGTCATCTGGATACTTATGTGGAAGAAAATGAGCCTCAACCCCTGTGATAAAACAACACATCAGAGGAGTTGAGGTGGTGATATCATTCTACCACAGGGGTCAATAAAAAATGGTTTCTTTCATAGTTCCTGGCTCATAACTCCCATGGCTATTATTTCTCCCCAAGGCGGGCCACAGAAACTAAAAATATAATCTTCCCCCATCTTTCTGTCTTGGAGCTGGCCATAAAGAAATTACCTTTTCTGATGGTAGGTCACGAGACCTCCCCCACCATTTTAGAAGGTGTATTATCCCATACCCTGGGGGAAGGACTACTGCACAGAGAGGCCAGGAAGGATCTGAACATCAGGCCTTGCTGGGTTTCCCCACCCAGACTGTTAGTATTACATAATACTCTTTTTGACCAGTCTCATTTCTACACAGTTGTCCATGCTTCAGTCTCCATAAAAGTCCAATGAAGTCTCCATAAAAGGCCCAAGAGGAGCTTCCAGATAGGTGAACAATCGGAGGTTCCTGGAGGGTATCACACCCGGGGAGGCCACAGAGGCTTCATGCCCCTTCCCATATACCTCCCCCAATGTGTCTCTTCTTCTCTGTTCTTTGTAATATCCTTATAATAAACTGGGAAACGTGTTTCCCTGAGTTCTGTGAGCCACTTTAGCAAATTAATTGGACCTAAGGAGCGGGTAATAGGATCCCGAGTTTATAGCTGTCAGTCAGAAGCACAGGAAGTGTGTGGTAGCTAACACCTGTAATCCCAGCTAATCAGGAGGCTGAGGCAGGAGGAGCACTTGAGCCCAAAAGATAGAGACTAGTCTGAGCAACATAGTGAGGCCTCCTTAATTGAAAAAAAAAAAAAAAAAGGATAGGTAAAACAACCCAGGGCTTCTGATTGACACTGGAAGTGGGAAGTCTTGTGAGACTTAGCCTTCAGTCTGTGGGATCTGATGCTATCTCCAAATACTTGAGAATTGAATTGGAGGACATGCAGCTGGTGTCTGCTGCAGAACTGATCGCTTGCTTGTTGTTGGCGGAAAATTCCCACACATTTTATCATAGGAGTCTTCTGTGTTGACTGCTGTGATGTGAGAGCAGAAAAAAAAACAGTTATGTTTTTCCACTTAACCTCTTATCAAACTGTACGCAAATCTAGGCACCGTGGCTCACGCCCATAATCCTAACACGTTGGAAAGCTGAGATGAGAAGGTTGCTTGAGCCCGGGAGTTCGAGATCAGCCTGGGCAATATAGCAAGACTGTGTCTCTACAAAATATAAAAAACTTAGCTGGGAGTGGTGGTGTGTGCCTGTAGTCCCAGCTACTTGGGAAGCTGAGGTGGGAAGAACACATAAGCCCAGGAGGTGGAGGCTGCAGTGAGCTGTGATCACACCACTGCACTCCAGGCTGGGTGACAGAGTGAGACCTTGTCTTGCACGTGCACACACACACACGCACACACACACACATACACAGCCATACACAAAAATTAATAGAAAATGTGTCACAGGCCTAATGTAAAAGCTAAAGTTATAAAATTCCTCGAATAAAAAATGGGAGCATAACTTTGTGATCTAAGGGTAGGGACATATTTTTTAGAAAGGACACAGAACACAGTAACAAAAATAATTTAGGGGCCGGGCATGGTGGTTCACACCTGTAATTGCAGCACTTTGGGAGGCCAAGGCAGGTGGATCACCTGAGGTCAGGAGTTTAAGACCAGCTTAGCCAAGATGGTGAAATCTTATCTCCACTAAAATCAGGAAGCTGAGGCAGGGGAATCCCTTGAACCCAGGAGGCGGAGGTTGCAGTGAGCCGAGATTGTGCCACTGCATTCCAGCCTGGCAACAGAGCGAGACTCCATCTCAAAAAAAAAAAAAAAAAAATTTAGAAATTAGCCTTTATAAAAATGAAAAACTTCTAATCAAAAGCTACCACTAAGCTGGGTGTGGTGGTTCATGCCTGTAATCCCAGAGGCCAAGGCAGGTGGATCACTTGAGTTCAGGAGTTTGAGATCAGCCTGGCCAACATGGTGAAACTCCATCTTTATTAAAAATAAAAAAAATTAGCCAGGCATGGTAGCACATGTCTGTAATCTCGGCTATGAGGACGGCTAAGACAGAAGAATCACTTGAACCTGGGCTGGGAGGTGGAGGTTGTGGTGAGCCAAGATTGTGCCACTGCACTCCAGCCTGGGTGACAGAGTGAACAACAACAACAAAAAAACTACCCCTAAGAATATGAAGAAGCAAGCCACATAATGGATGAGAATGTAGATAAAACACATATCTGACAAAATAATTATATCCAGAATATGTAAAAATTTCAACAACTTGGCCCAGTGCAGTGGCTCACGCTTGGAATCCCAGCACTTTGGGAGGCCAAGGTGGGCGGATCACCTGAGGTCAGGAGCTCAGGACCAGCCTGGCCAACATGGTGAAACCCCATCTCTACTAGAGATACAGAAATTAGTTGGGCATGGTGGCTCACAACTGTAATCCCAGCACTTTGGGAGGCTGAGGCAGGTGGATCACGAGGTCAGGAGTTCAAGACCAGCTTGGCTAACATAGTGAAACCCTATCTCTACTAAAAATACAAAAAATTAGCAGGGTGTGGTAGCAGGTGCCTGTAATCCCAGCTACTTGGGAGGCTGAGGCAGGAGGATCACTTGAATCTGGGAAGTGGAGGTTGCAGTGAGCGGAGATTGCACCACCGCACTCCGGCCTGGGCAACGGTGTGAGACTCCGTCTCAAAACAAAACAAAAAAAGTTCAAGTTCACATAGTAGAGTGATAAGATCTAATATGTCTAATTGGAGTTCCAGAACGACAGGAGATATTTGAGCACAGGCCCTGTATGAACAGATAATAATAGCTGGGGATTCTTTTTTTTTTTTGAAACCTGCTCTGTCACCCAGGCTGGAGTGCAATGCCACACTCTCAGCTCCCCACAACCTCCGCCTCTTGGGTTCAAGTGATTCTCCAGCCTCAGCCTCCCAAGTAGCTGGGATTACAGGTGCACGATACTATGCCCAGCTAATTTTTGTATTTTTAGTAGAGATGGGGTTTCACCATGTTGGTCAGGCTGATCTTGAACTCCTGACCTCATCATCCAACCGCCTTGGCCTCTCAAAGCGCTGGGATTACAGACATGAGCCACTGCACGCGGCTGGGGAGTCTAAACTCATGGAAGATGTCTATAGGCAGACATCAATCAAATCTCAAGTCAAATATGCATGTATCAAAATATCACATGTATTCCATACATACGCACATTATGTATCAATAAAATTTGTTTAAAGGCCAGGTACAATGGCTCATGTCTGTAATCCCAGCACTTTGGGAAGTTGAGGTGGGTGGATCACTAGAGGTCAGGAGCTTGAGACCAGCCTGGTCAGCACAGTGAATCTCCATCTCTACTAAGAATACAAAAATTACCTGTAATCCCAGGCACTTTGGGAGGTCAAGGCAGGCAAATCACTTGAGGTCAGGAGTTTGAGACTAGCCTGGCCAAAATGGTGAAACATTGTCTCTACTAAAAATATAAAAATTAGTCGGGTATGGTACCAGGCACCTGTAGTTCCAGCTACTCAGGAAGCTGAGGAAGGAGAATTGCTTGAACCTGGGATGCAGAGGCTGCAGTGAGCTGAGACGGCTCCACTGCCCTCCAGCCTGGACGACAGAGCAAGACTCTGTCTCAAAAATAAATAAATACATAAAAATAATAAAAATTAGCCAGGCATGGTGGCACATGCCTGTAGTCCAGCTACTCAGGAAGCTGAGGCAGAAAAAATCACCTGAATCCAAGAGGCAGAGGTTACAGTGAGCTTAGATCTCACCACTGCACTTCGCTCTGGACAACAGAGTGAGACTCTGTCTCCAAAAAAATTTTGTTGTTGTTTAAATTTACATGGACTAGAAAGACTGGTAGAAAATATCAAATAAAGTAACAGATATAAATTTGAATATATTATAAATACTTGTAAATAGACTAGGTGTTCCAGTTAAAAGACAAAGATTGCCCTACTGGATAAAATACCTGTTCTCATCACCATTCTCTAGCCGGGCACAGCCTGCCAGGTAGTATACCTTCAGTGTTCCATCAGAGCTGTCCTAGAATTGAGCCTGCATCCCTGCTTCATGACACTAAGACTATTTGGTGGATGAATCTGCAAACCCTAGAGCTGCCCCATCTGAGGAATTCTTTTTAAATAAAATAATAAATCTTCTTTATTGTTTAAACCTGCTGAGTTGGGATTACCTGTTATTTGCAGGCTAAACCAACTCAAATGATACAATATCTTTTTCTGTTTTTCATTCCTAGACATTTCTGTTAAAATTATGATTTTTGAATAATATTATTCACCAATATATCTGTTACCCGAGGAAGGCAGATGGCTTGAGGTTGGGAATTTGAGACCAGCCTGGACAACATGGTGAAACCTCGTCTCTACTAAATATACAAAAATTAGTCAGGTGTGGTGCCAGGCACCCGTAGTCCCAGCTACTCGGGTGTCTGAGGCAGGAGAATTGCTCGAACCTGGGATGCAGAGGTTGCAGTGAGCCAAGATTCGGGTATCCCTATTACTGGAAGTACAAGTCAGAGGCTGGAAGGCCATTCAGTGAGGTTGCTACAGAAAAGATTCAAGCATCGAGCAATGTTTAGACAGATGATTTTAAAATCCCTTCAGAACCTCAGAGTCTTACAGTTTTATACGTGGTCACCTTATGAAGACATCCTCCATGGTGGTGACAGACGCCCCAAAGCTGGAGATGCCCAGCTCTACCTGCCTCGGTTCCAAGTCAGTAAATAGAGATTCACACCTGGAAGGAAAGAACTGGTTTTACTCCTGAAAGGTGTAAGGTGAATCCCTTTAACCACTGTCCTTGGCTCTCTACTGGGAAAAAACGCAGGCTTTGGAGTCAAGAAGATATTTGTTCAAATATCAGCTTTGTCACTAGCTTTATAACTATGTGAACTTGAGCAGTGGGGGTAATAGCATTTACTCTGGAAGTTTCCTGTAAGGATTAACCTAAAACACATCTACCATATCACATTGGTAAGGTAATTATTAACTCATTTTTGTTTTTAAGTCAGTTACAAGAAATGCCCTGAGCAGAAAAAGCAAACAATTTTTGGAACACTTACTAAATGTCAGGGGCCCTTCACAGCTTTTTTACCTATTAACTCTGTGGATGCTTTCAACAGCTCTTTAAGGACAGTGCTGAGAAGTTAAGAAACTTCCCTGAGGCCACACAGCCAAAAGTAGCAGAGCCAGGGGTCAAGCTCAGGCCTTCCACCTCCAGAAAGAGTGGTTTTAATTGTTATCTAAGTGAGGAAAGGAACTAATTCTTACTAGTCTGCTAATGTTGAAACCTTTCTCAAACATGCTTTCCATTTTTTTTTGGAATTAAATGAATCATGGCTTTTTGTGTGATATTAAGAAATCCATCATAATCTTCTACAATGAAGGTTTCTATTCTCTCACAGCCTAGTGTCTAGCTTCTAAGAAACCAGAGATGCCTATACGAGGTCTGCAGGGTTTTGTGTGTGTCCCTGTGGGCGGACAATGGTTATAAACTAATCATGGCTGGGTTTCAGTCTAGACTCTGTCACTTACAAGTTTTGTGACTTTGAGCTACTTATTTCACCTTTCCAAATCTTTCCTCACCTGTAAGACAGATACTACTTAATTCAAAAAGTTGTTGTAAGGATTGAGAAAAATGTAAAGACACCTAGCAAAGTAGCCAGGCTGTGTGAAATATTCAGCAAATACTGTTTACTGAATATGACCAACAGTCATAGCCTCAGTGTGTTCACTATCTTGCTCTTCACTCAGTTTTCAGTTACTGATACTGTACTCATGCTATTGCCACTGTCTTGCCAACAGGATAAGAGTATCCCTTTTAAAACATTGAGGCCAAATTTATGTAAAGTACCTTGTTCTTAAGTGTACAGTTTGATAAGTTTTGACAAACGTGTAATTTCACCCTAATCAAGACACAGAACATTCCATCACCCTAGAATATGCCCCATGTCCCCTCTGATGAGTCCCTCTTTTGCCCTCAGACAACCAAATGTCCTGTATTTTAGAATAGTTTTGCTGCTTCTTCCTCTTCATATAAATGAATCATATGGTCTTTTCATCTCTTGCTTCATCCATGCAACATGTTTTTGAGGTTCAACCATGTTGTTACATGCATTAGCTGATTCTTCTTGCTCATTGCATAGTGGCATTCAACAAAAGGAATGTGTCAATTCTGTTGACAGACACTTGGATTTTCCCGTGTAAAGATGCCTATGAATAAAGTGGCTATAAATGTTCTTCCACGAGTCCTGTGTCTGGACATATGCTTTCATTTGTCTTGGATAATATAGTAGATAAATGATAGCTGCAAATTCTTGGCTACTTTCCCCACTGAGAGGTGGCCTTTAATTCCCTTTTTTCTGGGCTGGCCTTAGCGTGTTGCTCGAGTGAGAGGATGCAATGCAAGTGATGGAGGTTGAGTAGAAGGCTTCAGGTATCTTGATTTCTTTTTTTTTTTTTTTTTAAGGTGAAAAGATATACATATATTTAGAATTAGCCAGCTGGACTCAATTTAGCTGAGCCCAATTTTGTTGGCAACATCCAAATCATCATAATCAGGAGCCAGTTGAACATATGCCTTCTTCTCTCCATCAAGCCGAATCAGGGTGTTGACCCTGGCCACATCAGTGTCATAGAGCTTCTTCACAGCCTGTTTGATCTAGTGCTTGTTGGCTTTAACATCCACAATGAACCCAAGTGTGTTGTTGTCTTCTATCTTCTTCATGGTAGACGGAAAGTTGATGATAGCATAGTGGTCAAGCTTGTTCTCCTGGGGGTGCTTTTCTGAGGATATTTGGGCTGCCTCAGAGTCGCAGTGTCTTGGGCCGCTGGAAGGTGGGTGACGTGTGGATCTTCTTTTTTTTTTTTTTCTGACTGTGGACACCTTTCAACACTGCCTTCTTGGCCTTTAAAACCTTCACTTTGGCTTCGGCTTTACAAGGGGCAGGAGCTTCCTTCTTTGCTTTTGGCGCCATCTTGTGAAAAGGATCCAGGTATCTTGATTTCTTTGGGAGCCCCAAGCCACCAGCCTGGTTTCAGGATGCCTCACTACCTTGAAACCAGGCTGAATCCATGCCAAGGCACAGACATATGAACAAAGCCATACTGGAACCTCCAGATAAGTCCACTCCTCAACTTATGTTTTGTTAAAGACTTTTATGTCTATGCCCATGAGGAACATTAGTCTGTCATTTCCTGCTGTTATTTTCCAGGTTTTGGTATCAGGGTTGTGCTGCCCTTAAAATGAGTTGGGAAGTGCTTCCTTCTCTATTTTATAAAAGATTGAGATATTTTTTTCTTCATTGTTTGATAGAATCTGGAGTGCTTTTTGGGAATGCTTTTGATTGCAAATTCAATTTCATGAATAGACATATGGTTATTCAGATTTTTCTGTTTCATTTTGTAAGTTTTGGTAAGTTGTATTTTTTAAGAAATAAGTCCATTTTACCTAAATTGTCCAATTTATTTATATATGCTATTTTATTATTATCCTTTTTATAAGTCTAGGCTCTGTAACTATAGCAGTTATTTCTTTACTGATGCTAATAAATTTTGTTTTTTTCTTTAATAGTCTTGCAATTAATGTTTTGTCATTTAATAGCTTATCAATGTAATCTATTTATCAATTTTACTAATCTTTTAAAATAACTTTTTGCTTTTTCGCATTTTGGCTTTTCTCAATTTTCTTTTTGTTTCTTATTGCATTATTTTCTCTCCCTATATTTTTCATTTATTCTCTTCTACATAATCTGGGTTTAATTTTTTCTTTTTCTCCTATCTTTTCAATTGGAAACAGGTAATTGATTTTGAGCCCCTTTTCTTTTCAAATGTAAGTTTTTAAAAGCTATAGATTTCCCTCTAAACAACACTGCCTCAGTAGCATCTGAAAATTTTTGATATGTTGTATTTTCATCATCATTTAGTTAAAAATACTTTCCGCCTTTTTTTTTTTTTTTTTTGAGATGTAGTCTCACTCTGTTGCCAGGCTGGAGTGCAGTGGCATGATCTCGGCTCACTGCAACATTTGCCTCCTGGGTTCAAGCGATTCTCCTGCCTCAGCCTCCTGAGTAGCTGGATTACAGGTATGCACCACCACGCCCAGGTAATTTTTGTATTTTTAGTAGAGATGGGGTTTCACCATGTCGGCCAAGATGGTCTTGATCTCTTGACCTTGTGATCCACCTGCCTCAGCCTCCCAAAGTGCTGGGATTACAGGCGTAAGCCACTGCGCCTGGCCTCCACTTTTTCTTTGACCCATGAGTTACTCAGAAGTATGTTGTTTAACTCTCAAATATTTGTCAATTTTCTAGACATCTTATTGTAATCAATTTCTAATTTAATTCCATTGTAGTCAGAGATCATAATTCATGTAATTTCAATTTTTTGAAATTTTTTGGACTTATTTCACATGAGCACACCCTCCCACTAAAACTGGACAAAAATATGTGAAGCCATTTCAGATATTAAGCATTAGGAAGTCCAGAACCATGACTGATTCTTGAGAAAAGAGAAACACCAAAGAGAGACCTATATTTGCCCTAGCTCTTTGGCTTGGGCACTTTCTAGAACATGTCCCAGAAAAGTAGAGGCAAATGAGAGTGTTGCAGTGGACTTGTTGAGCTGAGAAGGTAGAGATGAGAAGTCAGAGCTCCTGAAATGTCTGGACTTTGTGGGACTAAGACAGTAGAGGAGAAGCTGGTAGGGGAGGGAGGGCCCCAGTAATCCACTGTGGTAAATATCCCCTAGGCACTTGGAGAGAACGGGTATTCTGCAGGTGTGGTATGTAGTGTCTATCTATAGGAAGTAAGTGTGATGACAGTATTAGCAAAATATTTTATATCCTTAATGAGTTTTTTGTCTACTTGTTCTATAAATAACTGAGGAAAGGGTGCTATAATCTCCAGCATGGTTGGGATTTTGACTTAGTCTATTTTTGTCAACATTCACTTCATGTATTTAAGCTCTGTTATGAGGCACATGCATGTAAACAACTGTTAGGTCTTCCTGGTGTGCTGACCCTCATCATTACGCACTGTCTCTATCTCTGTGGTGTAACTACTCTGAAAAGATGGCCTAACAATTTCTGACCTCCCCGATTGAGCATGGCACTCCTCACATTAAGAAGTGGTGCTTACTCCCTCTCCCTCTGACTGCTCTAAGCAATAGAATGTGACAGAAGTGACACGTTGGTATTACTGAGCCCAGGCCTTAAGAGGTGTGGTTGTCTTTGCTTTCTTTTGAAACATGCAGTCTTGGGATGCTTCCTCTTGGAACCTAGCTGTCATGCTATGAGACACCCAAGCCACACTGAGAAGCTACATAGAGGCGTACTGGATGCGCCAGTCTGCAGCCCTAGTGAGCTCCCAGTGGATAGCCATTACCAACATCCCAGACATGAGAATGAACCATTTCGGATATTCCAACCCATTCTAGTCCACAGATAACTGTAGCCCCAGCCAACATTATTTAGAGCGAAAGGTCTGTCCAGCTGAGCCCAGACAAGCTACAGAATCATGATAGGCAGTAAAATGGTTGTAACATTAAATCAGAAAATTTGGGGATAATTTGTTACATATTAGACAACTGAAACAGAATTTGGCACCAGAAGCACTGTGACGAAAACCTACAACATGTGGCATGGCTGTGGGACCAAACAGAACGAAAGGCAAGAGGAGCCTCAAGGGAACTCTAGATAGAGGCTGGAAGAACAGTGAGGAAATTGTTATTTCTCACGTTATTTGGTGCAGAAGGTTTGGCAACACTCTTACCTGCAGTAACATGAAAGATTAAAAGAGTATTTAATGAATTTGTGGGTAAGTGCCTATGGAGGTTTCCAGTTACAATGTTGAAAGTGCCAACTGGTTTATTTTAGCTGCCTGTGATTAAACCATGAGAGAAATAAATTTAAAAAAGAAATAATCAGGCTGGAGCAGTGGCTTACGCCTGTAATCCCAGCAGTTTGGGAGGCCAAGGCGAGTAGATCATGAGGTCAGAAGTTCTATAACAGCCTGGACAATATGGTGAGACCCCGTCTCTACTAAAAATACAAAAATTAGCCAAGCATGGTGGCAGGTGCCTGTAATCCCAGCTATTTGGAAGGCTGAGGCAGGAGAATCACTTGAAACTGGGAGGCGGACGTTGCAGTGAGCCAAAATCGTGCACTCCAGCCTGGATGACAGAGTGAGACTCTGTCTCAAGAAAAAAAAAAAAAAAGAAAAGAAAAGAAAAAAGGAAAAGAAAATAGAGAGGGCCCAGGGCAGTCTTTCCAGTTTGCAAAGGGTTCTCAAAGTTCTCAGGACAAAAATAAAAGCCAAAATGATGCCAACAAAATACTTTTTCAGGATAAACATCAGATTAACTGTGTACCTATAAGGTCCTTTGTCAAGACCTCAGAAAGGTTTAAGAGCACACCTCTCAAATGTGGTGTGGTGAAGCTGACTTATATAAGCTCTTCACAGCCAACCGTTAAATTTTCAGAAATTCTGTGAGCTGGTTGTTACAACTATTTTTAAAAATCAAGTCATATAAATTTAAAATCAACAAATCACAGTCAAGGTGTTAATACTCACTGATTCCTCATTCTTTTACTACATTGTATTTAATGCTATTGTCTATGTTCTTGAGGTTAACTCTACTGTCTTTAGGGTAGGAATATTACAGAGTGTTACCGAACATGTCTTCCCAATGCCACAGTCAGTAATTTCACTCTGGAAACATGAAATTGGCAGTTGTGGGAGTATTTATACCATGGACATTAGCAAAAGCTGCAAATCAGGGCTTATTAATTGTCTTGTTAGCTGTTTAGACTTAAGAAAGTGATGGAATGCTTAAAAAAATGTTATTATCTAAGCCATTATATGATGACTAGCATTAAAAAAAAAACCTGTCAAATAATAGCTGAACTGCAACCACAGTTGACTATGAATATGAGAGTTTGGTAAACATCAGCATAAGCATTCTGTGAAACCAAATTGGCTAAATGGAATTTACAATAAAGAATACTGTATACTTTATCATGATTTGTAAATTGTGTACTACACATTCTTTATATCAGTAAAATTTATAATAAAATTATATACATATGTATATAACTTTATATATGTATGTAGGTTTAATATAATTATATTATAATTTTATTATAAGCTTATGTAAAAGTATGCACACTTTTTTCATGGAGAATAATTGTTAAATATTTAGCAGTACACATACCACTGCTCACAGACTCTCATCACCTGGACACAAGCTTTAAAAAACCATAAGGGTGCTGGACATGGTGGCTAATGCCTGTAATCCCAGCACTGTGGGAGGCCGAGCGGGTGGATCACCTGAGGTCAGGAGTTTGAGAACAGCCTGGCCAACATGGTGAAACCCCTTCTCTACTAAAAAAGTTCAAAAATTTAGCCGGGAGCAGTGGCGCATGCCCATAATCCCAGCTACTCAGTAAGCTGAGGTGGGAGAATTACTTGAACTCAGGAGGTGGAGGTTGCAGTGAGTTGAGATCACACCACTGCACTCCAGCCTGGGCGACAGGGTGAGACTTCATCTTAAAAAGTAAAATCAAATAATTTTTAAAAATTAAAATCATGGCCGGGTATGGTGGCTCATGCCTGTAATCCTAGCACTTTGGAAGGCTGAGGTGGGAGGATCACAAAGTCAAGAGATTGAGACCATCCTGGCCAACATGGTGAAACCCCATCCTACTAAAAATACAAAAATTAGCTGGGCATGGTGGCATGTGCCTGTAATCCCAGCTACTTGGGAGGCTGAGGCAGGAGAGTCAGAGGTTTCAGTGAGCCAAGATCACACCACTGCACTCCAGCCTGGTAACAGCCCAAGACCCTGTCTCAAAAAAAAAAAATTAAAATCATAAGGATGTTGTCCCATATTACCATGGCTCTCAGTCCAATGTAGACAGACTTATGTTGAAGAGATTGTGAGTGTGGCTATAGTCTAACAAACTGTATTTCATAATTTGATAAACAGGAAACCTACAAAGTATTTAAATAAATTGTATCTGTGTGGCAGATACAATTTATTACTTTCGAGGCCTCTCTTCTGTTCCTTTGGTCTGTATCTCTGTTTTGGTACCAGTACCATGCTGTTGAGAATGCCAGAGTGAATTCCAGGCTTTTTCTGGCCTTTGGCAGAAATATGTTTTTGAACAGGGAACCCTGTTTAACCACCTCCCAGATTACAACACTATTTTGCTTATTTATAAATTGGGCTTTCACTAGTTTCATTCTCTGCTGGGTCTGTTTTCTTCTCTGTTAATTCATAGTAGTGAAACTTACACCATAGGAACATTGTGAGGAGCGAATGAGGCAGACCATGACCGATAGTAATTCTTCAGTAAATGGTGGCTATGATTGTTACCACTGAGTCAGCTCAGTTCCGCTGGGTTTGTGTCCTGGCTCAGGCAAGGAGATGCTCATGCAGTTTCATTCACCGCCTGTCTTCTGCCCTGGGGATTCATGGGGGTACTGCAGATTGTGCTGGAGAGTGGAGCATATGGTGCAGAGAGAACACAAAATCTATAGAGGACTGAGAGCAGATGGGCTGGAGGAGACAGTCTTTCTTTTGGGAGGGGAGAGGTACTCCTCTGAGAAGGGGCTGACTCTCTGAGGTCTTGCCTCTCTCCCTTGGGCTGTGTTAACTTCTGAAGTGATTCTCATCACAGTTTACAAACCCCAGGGCCTGGGATCTGTTTTTCCCTCACCCGGCCATGGAGGTCCTTTTTTATTCTCTCTTAGGAAAACACAGCTGTGTCAACTGGTGTTTTCAAAATGAACTTTGCTAAAATGTAAAGGGAAACTAAAATGAAATAGAAAAACTGTGAATAACATAAAAATAAATAAATGACCAAAGCACAGGATTCTGAATAGGAGACTCTCACTAGAAAGCACATCTCAACTCAGACTAGCCACTTTTCAACCACTCTGTAGCCACATGTGGCAAGTGACTGTCATATTGGACAGCACAGCCTTAGACCTTTTACTGTCCATCCCAGTGTAAGCTCAAGGAGCAGGGTCTGTCGTGCCTTATCCCAGAGCCTGGCAGATAGCAGGTCCCTTCAGGGCTGATGTAGACTCTTCTCCATTATTGCTAGGGGTTGCTGGAGAACGGTGCGAATGTTACTACATGGAATTATGTAGTTAAATTACATTTAATTAGAGCGGTATATTTCTAGAATACTTTAATGCTAGTGTATATATTTATTTACATTCTCCATCTGCTGTCCATTAGTGTCAAAATATTCTAGAAATGTAAAGTTTAAAAAAATGCAGAATTTTTGGAAACCTTTTTTTTGGAAATTATTTTTAGGTTGATACTGTAAGCAGCTTGAACTCTGGTAAAGAGAACCACTCCGAAAGCAGTAGTACAGAGAACAGAAGAACTAGTGATGGTGATAAGAGGGAAAACCACTCTGAGAAAATACAGTTGGCCGAAGAGGGATCAGATGAAGATCTTAATTTGGTTCAACATCAGATAATCCCTGAGTGTTCAGGTAGGATAATCACTAGGTGATTGGCTCATGATAATTACAAATGTTAATAATAATTACAAATGTTACATTTAAGGTGTTAGCATTCCCTTTGTTTTTATCAGCTAAGTAGAAATAACAAACCAAAAAAGACATACACTATTTGTGAGCAGGCCATCACCACTTTTTATTTATAAGAATATTAAGAGGCCTTAAATATCATATATTATATTAGAAATATTATAAAATATGTCATTTAATAAAATTGTTGTGGTTATACATTAATCAGGGATTAGTTCAGCATTTCATAGCATGATTTATTATTTTTTTTAATGACTAAAATTGTACAATAAAATATATCCTATAATTTGTAGGGACAGTCCCACCCAATAACATTTGGATTTTAAAAGATGCCATTTTTTTATGTTGGCAAATTAATTGTAGTCAGATTGCATCAGAATAGTACTTCTCAAAAAGTAGTCTGCAGAGCCCTGGGAGTATGGTGGGAAGCAGTATCCCTGAGACCCTTGCAGGGGCTCTGCAAGGTAAAAGCTGTTTTCATAGTAAAACTGAGGTGCTGTTTGCCTTTGTGTCCACCATACTGACATTTGCCTGATGGTATAAAAGTAATGGTGGGCAAAATTGCTAGTGCCTTAGCATGAATCAGTACAATGGCACCAAAATGTACTAGTAGTCCTTGTGTTCTTTGCAACCAGGCACTGGCTGCAAAAAGAAATAGCCAGTGTCAGTGACTATAAATCAATAAAAAATAACAATTTTATTAAATTTTGACCCTTAAATATGCATTTTCTGAACACCCTTTGGGGCAAAATGGGAAACATACATAAAGCAGTTCTCCTGTATACCAAAGTTTGTGTTGAAGAAAAGTGCTTTTGTGATAGTTGGAGTTGAGAGCTGAACTGGCCACTTTTTTAATGGAACACCGTATTTACTTGAAAGAATGACTGACAAAAAAACAATTATTCAGATGGGTATTTGGTAGACTTCTTTTTAAAGAAAATAAACATGTTATTTTGAGGATAACTACTGATGGTATTTGTTTCCAGTGGTAAAATTTGAGCTTAAAACTGCGTATGTCACTGTGAGCTTGATAGCTTCCCAATACTTAGACTTTTCTTAGAAAAATTGGTGGCAGTATTAACTAATGCCATTGTGTAATGAAATGTCTTAACGTTTTGAAGCTCTGCATAATTTAGGTAACCACTATTTTCCAAATGATCAATGTAGGATAAAAGATCCTTCAACAAGAAATATAGACCCATGGATTTTAATGGAACAAATACATAAAGCTCACTGATTTGCTTGCAGATTTCACTTAACAGCCTGTAAGAAACTACCCCTGTTAAGTTTTGGTTTAGTATCAAAGACCAATTATTTGAATAGGCTATTAAGTTTCTTCTTCCTTTTCTAAGCACATATCTGTGTGAGGCCAATTTTCTGCATATACTTCAACCAAAACAACAGACTGCAATAGAATGACTGTAGAAGTAGATATGAGAATCCAGCTTTCTTCCCTGCATCCAGATATTACAAATTTAAACAATACCACTCTTTTCACAAGTTTTTTTGAGAATATGGTTATTTGTCATAAAATGTGATACTTATGTTAACATAATTAGTAACAGCATGTTTTTTATTTTTTGAAAGTTAATAATATTTACAATACTTTTCAGTGTTGATTTCTAATATGTTCATTATCAATACCTATAACCAACATAAGAAAAGTTACTATGGGTTCTCAATAATTTTTAAGGCTGTAAAGGGGAGCTGAGAAAAAGTTTGAGAGCTGTGATTTAGAGTATGTGTGGTATAAGATCAGCTCTCACTGTTAGATCAAGTGACTCAGGGTTATGGTTATCAGGAAACAAGGCGAAACGGGAGAGTTCCCTTATCCCCCTTGCAGGTCGTGCAACAGGGGTGTGGCTCACTTCATTGCACCTCTGCTGAAACCCCTAGAGGGGGCAGGCAGACAGGCAGGTGCAGAGGCCACGGGGATTGCTTTTGGGCTCTGATCCCACGGCAATGTCTCGGGGTGAATGTTTACAACTCCTGAAGCCCAGGTGGGCCTGTGTTACAGTGCGCTCTTTCAGTTTTGCCATCTGCCCGGCGGCTTGTGTTAATCAGCTCAATTAGACCCTCTGCCTTATCATAAGGGCAAGGGCTTTCTGTATCCTAGGTTCTTAACCCTTGTCTACTGGAAAAATCAAATCACATGTTGGCTTGGAGGATGAGTGTAAGGTTTTATTGAGTGGTGGAGGTAACTCTCAGCAAGATGGATGGGGAGCTGGAAGGGGGATGGAGTGGGAAGGTGGTCTTCCCCTGGAGTCAGGCTGCCCAGTGACTGAAATCTCCGACTGCCTCTGGTTGCCCTTAGGATCTGCCTTGTTCTGCTTTCACTGATTTGCTGGTGTCTGCTGTTGTGTGCCTTTGCTCCTCTCAACATCCAGCCACTTTTGTCATGTATGCTTAAGGTCTTAGGTTTATATGGGCACAGGATGGAGGAATGGTGGGCCAGAGTGGCCTTGGAGAACGCAATATTTGGGCTTGAAAATAGGAGTGCCTGTTTTCACTGAAGTCCGTGGGCAGAGGCCCAAGGATGGAACCCTCGCCAGGAACCCTATCTTTCTCTACCCAGCATTTCCCTGTCCCCTTCCTGTATCAAATATATTATAAAGGAAATTAGCTGTTGGCACAGTTTATATTTCATTTGTTTATATTGTTTTAGTACTGCAAGAGTTACTTCAAAATGCCTCCTACATGGACTATCTCTGTTCACAGAGTCTGAGAATGCTAGGATTGGCAGTTGGGAGTAAGAACTAGAAGATGTTGCTTTTGAAGTACATACACAATAAGATTCAAGGAATCTCCTTATTAATAATATCAGTATTCTTTTTGGATAAGTTGATGCCCTCTTTCTGTTTTTCCTTTAAGAGGAAATGATGGAGCTGGGAGTAGTAGCTTATACCTGTAATCCCAGCATTTGGGAGGCCCAGGCAGTAGTAACACCTGAGCCCAGGAGTTTAAAACCAGCCTGGGAAGCATAGTGAGATTCTATCTCTACAAAATTAAAAAAAAAAAAAATTAGCCAGGTATGGTGGCATGTGCCTGTAGTCCTGCCCTGGCTATTCAGGGACTGATGCAGGAGGATTGCTTGAACCCAGGAGTTCAAGGTTGCAATGAGCTCTGATCACACCACTACATTTCAGCCTGAGTGACAGAATGAGATCCTGTCTCTTAAAAAAAAAAATAAAAAATAAAAGAAGTGATGTACATTCAGTGATGAACATCACTGAACTCTTTGGGCTTTCAAAAGTTGCTAAATTTGGCCTTAGTTAGCATGATATGCCACTTCTAATGATCTAACCTGGGGTGGCTGAGACTTATAACCTATTTGAGCATTCCTGCTCATTGCTGGATCATCGATTTTCATCCGATTTAAACAGAGAGATTATCATCTGTGGCTAAGGGACTGAGAGCATTGGCTCTGCAATCAGACAGATTTGAGTGGAACCTGACTGCCATTAACCAGTTATATCACCTGGGACATATGTGTAACTCAGTTACAAATTAGTTTCAGTTTATCAATTTGTAAAATTGATTATACCACCTTAGAGGGTTAATGGGTTAATATGAGCATTAGATGATATAATGCATTTAAATAAAGCCCTTAAAACTGTGCCTGTCAGGCAGGTAACTCTACAAATGTTAGTTATTATCATTATTCATAAGTTAATGACAGAAATTTTAAAGAGTCCTTAATTTTAAATAAGTTACTATCAATTATCTACAATTCAAGACCTTTTTAAGTGCTTAAAGAAATAAGAACAAAGGAAGCAGTATAGAAAAAGGATATCTAGCTACATGGAGTACTTGTTTGAGTTTGTTTCTTCTATATGTTGCAACCACTTTGTGTCACTGAAGACATATGGCCTTTTACTGTAGCCATTTGTGTACATGCCTTCTCTTTCAGTTAGTCTGAAGCAGCCTTAGGACAGGATTCCTGTCTTACTCCTTATTTCCTATTTCTTAGTCATTAATATAGAAAGTGTAACAGAACGGAGAACGAATTTGTGATTTGAAATCATGAGAATCACTTCTGAGTCCAGTGCTATAATTTATTACCTATTTGAAAGGACTCAGTTGTCTCAACTGTAGAAATAAATGTCTATTTCATAGGGTTCTTAGATAATTATATAAGTACGTGTGAAAGCACCTTGTAAATCGAGATACATGGTAGCAATATAGTAGTTATTACTATCAGCTATAAATATTTGTTGAATAGAAGAACAAATTGTAAGAACAAAACAAAACTTTATACTTTTACTATACTTCAAACCTGTATTTACTTTCAACACAATGTAGATGAACCCAAATTAAAAGAATTAGATTCTCAACTTCAAGATGCCATTCAGAAAATGAAGAGACTTGATAAAATATTGGCAAAGAGACGACACAGAGAAAAAGAAATTAAGAAGCAAGGTCTAGAAATGAGAATAAAGCTGTGGGAAGAACTCAAGGTAAGAATTGTCTAACCTTATGCTGACATGTAAGAAACAGTTTCTTCTGGCTGGGCATGGTAGCTCACCCCTGTAATCCCAGCACTTAGGGAGATCGAGGCAGAAGGATCGCTTGAGGCCGAGAGTTTAAGACCAGCCTGGGCAACATAAAGAGATTCCATCTGTACAAAAAAATTTAGAAACTTAGCCAGGCATGGTAGTGTATTCTTGTCACCCTAGCTACTTGGGAGGCTGAGGTCGGCGGATCCCTTGAGCCCAGGAGTTCAAGGCTGCGCAGTGAGCTATGATCATGTCACTGCACTCTAGCCTGGCTGACAGAGCGAGACCCTCAAAAAATAAGAAAAAGAATTTCTTCTAAGATGAGTAAGAAAATCATGGACCATGGTAGTGTTACTGTGGCCTGCCTTTATTGCTTTATTTTGTGGAGGTATTGGCATTGGTATGCATATGTGTGTATGTGAAGGAGTTGCAGGGGTGATATTTTTCTGGAACCTGAGAAGCAAACTTGGTCTGCAGCATCCACATTTTAAGCACCGCAGTGGTGTTCCTCTCCCCAGGGACAGGCCCAGGGTACTTCTCTTACCAGCACCAGGCTGGTAAAATGCTGGGCTCCTCCATCTCTGGAATAGGAAGAGGTGTAATAGCTGCTTTCATTAAATATGTGTATGTCTGCTTTTTCTTTAGCAGCCTTATAGTTTGGAGATAAATAGACAAAGTTGAACCCTCTGGTTAGCTTTATTATTTGGCTAAAGCTTTGTGACAAACAAGTTTCAGGGAGTTGAGTGTTTCATGTGCTGGTCAAGATCTTTGGGAAGCTGTAAAGTGCTTGAGGTCTGGGACCGTACCTGATTTGCTTCTGTCTCAACAAATTCCTGGTACTCAGTGAACTTCCCTTGGCCTTCTTGGACCTCTTATTCTGTATAATATTGTGGGCTTGAAGTTGACTAGACGTTGGCATTGACTTGGTGTATAGCCATTGGCTCATATTTGAATTTTGACTCTCAAAGGAGGGCACCTTTCAGGTAAGGAATCTTGCAATAAGAGATTGGTCATTTTTGATAAAGCCCTCCTTAAACAGTTGACTGACTCCTGGGAAAACTGCCTAGGCAATAATATAAATTAAAAATGTAGTAATTAAAAATACATTTTTATAAGGTTCCCAGGAAGACCATTGGGATGGAAAGAAACATCCAAAATGCAATGCTTTAAACTAGAATAATCGTTTCTGGAAATTTTAGCAGAAAAAGTTAGCCTGTTGCTGTTTGGAATCTAAAATAAAAAGCAAGTTTTTATTTCCTTTGAAGCAATCATTATAAATGGAAACATAATAAAATATAGTAACAATCTTGAAATGTCTGAAGTTTTAAAATTTGATGGTGTATCTTTAGGTTACTCAATAATTATAAAAATATCAAGCAGAAACTTAGGATACTTTAAGCAAGGTAATTATCATATAATGATAGACATATACTCCAGCTCTGTCTGGGAATACTCACTGATGGAATTTTGTGAGAACAGGGAACATTTACAGATTTCCCCCCCAAAAAGAAAAATAGCCTGAGACTTCTTGTTTGTAAGTATGTGATTGGGAATCGTGTTGGAATTTAAAAAATCAATGATTATAGTTGTCTTCTTTTCCCATATTTAAATTTTAGTTTTTCTTTCATTAGTCTGCAAAATATAGTGAAGCTTGGCAAAGTAAAGAGGAGCTGGAAAATACGAAAACATTTTTATCTTTGACTGCTGCATCTGAAGAAACTGTTGGTGAGTAGAAAGAGATGTCATTCGACTTTGTTTTTATGAGTCATAGAATATTTAAAGTAAGATTCCCAATTCATTTTTTCTGTCCTGTTTTTTGTGAGTTTGACTGTTCTTTAGGGAAATAATTGATCACATTAGGTAGGATTATATGAAACGACTCCTAGTTTACGTATATTTCAGTGTCTTTAAGTGTTTGTGTCTGCTTGATGGTAAGTGGGATAGGTCTGGGACAAACTGGGAAATTGACAAAATTATGTCATTGCCTTTACTTCCCGTCTCTTTTAGTTGTCTCTAGACCCCACTTTCTGCGTACAATCCCCTAACTGCTTATTATACTCTCACAGGGTGTCACTCAGACCTGCGGAACTCCTTTTGTTAAAATCCATGACTGATTTGTCCTATTTCCTGGTCTCTCACGGTTTTATTTTTTGACATGAGCCAATTCCACACATTTATTTCTACCTTTCTCCTTTGTTTGTAGCTATATTTGTGAATCTTCTTTTTTGAAAACAGACACGTTATGGAGTTATGTAACCTTTAAGCCACTTACATAATGGTGAAAATTTTAGGGATTAGAAACATTTCGTTATTTTTGTATATCCTAGTTGAAACATCAAAAAATGTTAGTCTGGCCTATATTAAATTAATAGATCATTTACTTTTCGCATCTTATGTTTTACAGAAGTAACACATGTGTACTGTATGTAAGAAAATATTGGTCAAACAAAAAAATTACTATCAGCTAAATTCTCAACTTGTGGAGATAACCACTATTAATCTTTTAGTTTACTCTTTATCTTTTGAGACGTGTTTAATGCAAATATCCATGTATATATTTTGAGAATAAAAATATGATCAAATTATGTATGTATATGGTATTTTGTAACCTTTTCCCCACTAATTTGTATTTCATGAGTCCCTTTCACTGTCAATAATAGATGTGTGTGTGTGGTAGTTTGTTTCCAAATGGCTGCCATTGGTTCCTTCCCTTTATGTATGTCTATTCTCTTCCTCACTTAGAGATGGAGTCCATTTCTCACTCCCATTTCAGTCTTGGCTACCCTGGAACTACTTTGGTTAATATATTACAGCAGAAGTGATACTATGCCATTTCTGAGCCTTGTCTTTAAGGAAACAGGCAGTTTCTGCTTTCTCTTAAAATGCTCACTCAGAGGAACGCCAGCCATTCTGTAAGAGGTCAGGCCACCCGAGGCTGCCCTGCTGTGAGAAAGCCCAGGCAAGCAATGTGGAGGGGCTATGCAGAGAGAAGGTGATGCTAGCTAGTTCCCGGCTACAGTGATGTTGGTGATGTCTCTCTCAAATTCATGTCCACTTGGAACCTCAGAATGTGTCTTTATTTGGAAATAGGGTCTTTGCAGAGATTTAGTTAAGATAAAGTCTTATTGGAATAGGGTGGGCCTTAAAAAAAGAGGAGAGAACACAAAGAGACATAGAGGCACAGGGAAGACGGCTGTGTGAAGACAGAGGGATGTAACTGTAAGCCAAGGAATGAAAGGATTGTTGGAAGCCAGAAGCTAGGAAGACACAAGGGCACCTTGATTTCAGATATCTGGCTTCTAGAACTGTAGAGAATAAATTTCTGTTGTTTTCAGTCACCCAGTCTGTGGTAAATTGTTATAGCAGCCCTAGGAAACTGATACACTGACTATTCAACAGTTTCAATGCAGACACAGAATAAAGCAGCAAGCTTGGACATTTCAGCTCCACCAAACAATGCAGAGAATAACCAGGGCGAGACGTATGGACCCCTGACCTACTCCAAGCATCTCCAGCCAAAGGGAGCTACCCAGCCATCTGAGGCCCCATTCATGGTGGAGCAGAGATAAATTGTTTCTGCTGTGTCCCTCAAATTCCTGACCCACAGAAGCATGAGCATAATAAAATGTTCAGTTTTGTGCCACTAAGTCAAAAAATTTTTATTATAAATTGATAATTTATGGGGTACAAAGTGATATTATGATTTATGAATGCAATATAATAATTAAATCAAGCTAATTAGCCTATCCATCACCTCAAATACTTAACATCTTTTATGGAGAGACCATTTGAAATTTAGTCTCTTAGCAATTTTAAAATGCACAATACATCATTATTGATGATATTCACTACAATGTGCAGTAGATCTAAAAGAAAAACCCTTATTTCTCCTGCCTAACTGAGACTTTGTACCCTTTGGCCATTATTTTCTCATTTCCTATCCTCCAGCCTCCGGTAACCACCATTCTACTCTGCTTCTATGAGTACAATTGTTTTGGATTCCACATACAAATGGGAACATGCAGTATTTGTCTTTTTGTGTCTGGTTTATTTTGCTTGGCATAATGTCGTCTGTTTCCATTCATGTTGTTGCAAATGATAGAATTTCCTTCTTTTTAAAGACTGAAAAGTATTCCATGGTGTATATACACTACATTTTCTTTATCTGTTCATCTGTTGGTGGATGCTTAGGTTATTCCGTAACTTGGATATTGCGAGTAGTGCTGCAGTGAACATGGGAGAGCAGACATTTCTTTGACAAACCAATTTCAAAGCTTTTGGGTAAATGCCCAGAAGTGGGATTTCTGGATCATATGGTAATTCTCTTTTTAGTTTTTTGAGCATCCTCCGTACTGTTTTCCATAATGGCTGTACTTAATTCCATTCCCACTCACAGAATGCAGGGGTTTCCTTTAATCCACATCCTCACCAGCACTTTCTCTTTCGTGTTTTTGGTGATAGTCATTCTGACAGGTGTGAGATGAGATGATATATCACTGTGGTTAATTTATATTTCCTGAGTGATTGGTGAGGTCGAACATTTTCTTTGTATTTGTTGTATGCCATTAAGTTTTATTTTTTACTTTTTATTTTGAAATAATGTTAAATTTATAGAAAATGTGCATAAATAGTACAGATTTCCATATGCCCTTACCCCCAGTGTCTCCTGATCTTGCATAACCATAGTGATCAAAACTCAGACATCAACATTGGTATAATACCATTAATTAAAGTATAGACTTGCTTAAAATTTATCAGTTTTCCCACTAATGTTCTTTTTATTTACTAGTATCCAATCCAGGATCCCATGTTACATTTAGTTGTCGTGTCTCCTTAATCTCTTCCACTCTGTGATAGTTTCTCAGTCTTTCCTTGTCTGTCATCATGTTGACCCTTTTGGAGAGTATTGGTCAGCTATTTTGTAAAATATCCTTCAATTTTGATTTGTGTGATGTCTCCTCATGCTTAGATGAAAGCTATGAATTTTGGCAAGCATACTCTGGAAGTTATGCGCCCTTCTCAGTCACACTTGTACCTAATGCTGTTACATATTATTATTGGTAATGTTTCACCTTGATCACTTTGTTAAGATGGTGTCTGCTGGTTTTCTCCACTGTAAAGTTACTATTTTTTTCTTTTACAATTAATATGTATCTTGGGAGAGATACTTTAAGACTATGCAAATAGCCTGTTTCTTCTCCAACTTTCACCTACTAATTTCAGCATTGATCTTGCCTACAGTAATTAGTACTGTATGCCACTAGATTTGGAGTGATTCTAAAATGCAACAATAAAAACTAGAACAAAGTACATCAGCATTATTTTTAATGATTATATATTAATTTATTAGATGGATGTGCCATCATTTGTGTTTAACTAATACCCCTCTATTGAACATTTAGATTATTCCCTTAGTTTTTCAATTTTTAAAATTATACATAATGTTGCAATGACATCTTTAGTCAATGATTGCAATGATTACCTTCTGCGGTAGACTGAAAAAAATCCCACCCGCCAAGAGATATCTATGTCAGATCCCTAGAGCTTGTGAATGTTAGCTTGTTTGGAAAAAGGGTCTTTGCAGATGTGGATAAGTCCTGGAATATTGAGATGGGCCATAAATTCCGTGATAGTAGCCTTATCAGAAAGAGATGGAGGGAGAAGAGGTAGATCAGGAAGAGAAAAAGGTGCTGCAAAGGTGGAGGCGGAGGTTGGAGTAATGCAGCCTCAAGCCTGCTGGCAACCACCGGAAGCTGGAGCGGGGAGGAACAGGATCTCCTCTAGACCCTCTAAAGGGAACATGGCCCTGCTGACACCTTGATTCTGGCTTTCTGGCCTCTAGAACTGTGAGAGAATAAACTTCTGTTGTTTGAAGCCACCAAGTTTGTGGTAATTTGCTAGGGCAGCTATAGAAAATGGGTATACTTTGAATACATCCCTGTAAGAGAAATACTTAGTCCAGGGTTGGAGTTTCAGAAGATTTTTATTCACGTTGACTTACTGAAATCAATTTATACTCTTACCCACATTGTATCTGAATATTGTTTTTCTATGCCAACAACAATGGATTTTTAAGTTATTTAAAGCTTTGTTTATTTAAAGTGGAATCACAATAATTTGTATTTCTCTGATTTTCAGGGAAGTTGTAGTTGTGAGTTACCTATTCATGTCTAAGTCGCTTTTATAAAGTGAGGTATTCTTTATTGATTTGAAAGACATTAAAAAAAATATTAAGGATATTCTTTGACTGTCACAAATACCAAAAGCATTTTTCTTTTCTTTTCTTTTTCTTTTTTTGAGATGAAGTCTCGCTTTGTCACCCAGGTTGGAGTGCAGTGGCGAGATCTTGGCTCACTGCAACCTCCATGTCCCAGATTCAAGTGATTCTTCTGCCTCAGTCTCCTGAGTAGCTGGGATTACAGGCGCATGCTATCACACCTGGCTAATTTTTGTATTTTTAGTAGAGACAGGGTTTAGCCATCTTGGCCAGGCTGGTCTTGAACTCCTGACCTCATGATTCACTTGCCTCGGCCTCCCAAAGTGCTGGGATTACAGGCGTTGAGCCACCATGCCTGGCCTCAAAAGCATTTTTCTAACTTATTTTGTCTTTAATTTTGTGACATTTCTTGCTCTAGTTAAATTAGTTATTTCTTTTATGTTATCATTTATTGGTACTCTGCTTTAAAAGTCCTTTTATGTCTCAAGATTATATAAATATCTATATTTTCCTTTTGTCAGTTACAATTTTATGAAAAAATTTAAATATTAACCCACTTGAAATTTATTTTGGTATAGATATGAGATAGAGAGTTGATTTAGTTTTTTCCCTCCAATTTGCTAACCAGCTGTTCCAAGACCCTTTATTGGATAATACATCATTTCCTCACTTATTTGAAATGCTAACTTTATCATATATGAACTGGGTGTATTTCCACATTTTCTATTCTATTCCATTAATATTTCTGTCTGTGTACTATTGTTAATACCACACTATTTTGATTATTGTAGCTTTGTAATACATTTTATTAGGGCAGTATTTTGAAATAAGGTTTTTCTCAAATCTGTTTTTCTTTCTGAGGTTAGCAATGATTACATTATTATTATTTTTAAAAAAGAGACTGCAAAAGCACCTCTAAAGCTATAGCTAATAAACTGCTTTTTTATTTATTTAAATGTCTAAAGACCAGTATATGAACATAGTCTGTTTGGAAAAGTACACCTTACTAATATATTTCCTTCAATGTTTATCAGTAATTCTATACCTTCATAGAAATGAGACTATACCCCTTATTCTAAATTAAAAACAAAAAATAAACACGGACAGTGTCAGAAATGAGATTCTGGATGTTACAGTATCTCAACATCTATAGTTTGGAAACCAGGAGTCAAATACTGACTTTTCTAATGGTTGGGCTTTTATGAAAGGCCATACCTGCTTGTGGTTGACTCTGGAGCAAGCAATGTAAGACAGGCCATCTGTAAGTGAATCTGTTGTGGCCTTTTAACATTAAATTTTTCAGTCAGAGAGTTCACTACCAAGTGAACATTTGGTCCTGGAAGCCGAGATACTTGTTTTCAGTTGCCCATTTTTTAAAACCAAATAAAAAATATCAAATATGTTTAATATTTAAAGCTCCTGGCATATATATTTGGCTTAAATCTATGTTCATATTGTATTTCTGAAGTCACGTGACTGCTGTAGGCCCTGTAGACACTTCTTATAATGTTAGGTTAGTCCTGATGTTCTGACATGGAAATTAAGTGGACTTAATGATCTGAAAGCTGGAGCTGCAAGGGACTTGAAAGCTGTGTTCAGAGAGAATCATTTCAAACATAATCACATTATTAAAGCTTCAGTTTTTAGATTCTGACTTCTTAATTATTATGTATTGGCAACATGTGCAAAGCAGGTAAGATGCCAAAGTGTCACCGTAAAAGGAAAGGGAATGCAAGGACTTTAGGTGAACCAGATGTCTGTTGCTCTTCACTCTTGCTGCTGACTGTTCACACTTGACCAGTTCACCAAAATGAAGAGATAACATTGTTTTACTGGCTTCTTCAGATTTAATTAGAGTCTTTTTTTGATGATTGTTCTTTTACAGAAAAGCCAAATTCCTTAATGAAATTCCCTGCTGGCTCTTTATTTCATAGGCATGTATTTTGGAGTCATTTATTGCCACACATATCTGTTATTTTTCTTTTTAAATCTTAAAAACAAAAAAAGACTTAGCATTTACTTTAGGCTGCATTATTTTTTTTATTTTTTTTTTTTTTAGAATAAAAAGAATGAAAGAGAGAAAGGAAGAGGAAGAGATTTTAGAAAAAGAGAGAAAAGGAGAAAGAAAGACACAGCAAAAGAAAAAAAAAGAGTGAAAGAAAGAAAGAGGAAGAGAAAGAGGGAGAATGGGATTCTTGTTTTATTGCCCAGGCTAGAATACAGTCTAAAAATGGGTATTAAAAACCTCTTTTATGCCAATAATTGTGTTTAACAATGGAGACAGGAAGGAATAGG